>JAOPJO010000118.1:7253285-7277520 GCA_027123675.1 Molva macrophthalma | reverse complement strand
ACACACACACACACACACACACACACACACACACACACACACACACACACACACACACACACACACACACGTAATTAACACATGTTGAATAACAAATATGACACTAAATCCAAAACAATGTTTAGGGAACCTTTTAAAAAGGTACTGTTAGTTATTGCCATCATAATGCCACACGCCCAGAGGGCCGGTTCAAGTCTAAGCAAGAATTTGGTTTGACGTGTTCAGCGGCTTCTTCAAAGAGCACTTACTTGTAGTACTGCTTCTGGATAGCACTCATCTCCACCCGGAGGATTTGCTCCACTTTTGCAGGAAGGGACTTCTCAACATCTTTCTTGACCCTCCGCAGTAGGAAGGGCTCCAGCTCCTTGTGAAGACTGGTGTATCCAGCGTCTCGCCCCTTGCCATGGTCTTCATCGAAAATCTCCCAAGAATGGAACCTGGATACAGAGGAGAGAACGGTTGACTTTGGCTTTTTTTTTTTTGACGCGCTGACAAATGATCATCTTCAAAACATGGTCTCCGTTCTAAGATAATGAGATGATGCCCTACTTGTCGGGCATAATGAAGTGCAGCAGGGACCAGAGCTCCTTCAGCGAGTTCTGCAGGGGTGTTCCAGTAATCAGCAGCCTATGGTTGGATTTGAAGTCCATCATGGTTTTGTAGAGGAGCGAGTCATCGTTCTTCAGCCGGTGAGCCTCATCGACACCGATGAAGGCCCAGTTCACACAGCCCAGGAATGACTAGCGAGATGGAAAGTTAGCACGTTAGGTTTACCGACACCTCGGCCTCGTTCGTTAGGTATCAGAAGCAGCATTGGTGAGCTGTCTAATGGGTCATTGGTGAAGCAAACCACAGCATGGAAAGGATTTACAATATTTGCCCACCTTGTCTTTCAGGAGGATTTCATACGTTGTGAGCAAGATGTTGAATTTCAGTCTCTTGTTCTGGACATGCATCCACTCATGGGTTCGGATCTATAACCAGCAAAACTCACATTAGCTTCATTGAATATACTGTTGATCTAAAATGATCATACACAAACGAATAAGTACTTCTTATAAAACTATGAATATATTTAACTTGGCTGAATGCCACAACAAAAAGGTCAGCCAAAATCCTGTATGGTCATTAATGAAACGACCCAATTTGTTTCACCCAATTGATTAAATGATGTCTGCACTAAAATCAATGATCTTGATGAAGATGCATGACAGTGGAAGTGCAGACAGTATGGGTTCGATATTTTGATGAAAGCTTCTGCTGAATGGCCTGATCTTGATCAAATAATTGTAAGTAAAGTAAAAACTATTGACGTCATGAAAGTGTGACACACCATGTTTCTACTGCTGATGTCTCCAAGATAGACCACAACATTCATCATTGGAGCCCAGAGATGAATTTCCCTTTGCCATGAGGTCAACGTGGACAGAGGCACCACGAGCAGGAAGGGCCCATACAGTTGGTGTTCATGGAACATGTAGCTAAGGAAACTGATGGTCTGGATCGTCTTCCCCAAGCCCATCTCATCAGCAAGAATGCAACTGTTGCCTCTGGAAGTGATTGGGAAGCAGGTGAAGGAATATAAACATTAGCAAGGACGTTGGGAGGCATCCGCACGTTGCTTTGCACATTCAGCAAATAATACACCACATTCTCAATTTGTGTGGCAGGAGAAACACAATTCTCTTCCATACAAATGAAATCACCTTTTTCTCCCAGAAAAAGGTGATGAACCTATTCGGTTCATCTAGCACAGAATTGGACCCGTTCGGCTTAATTGAGGGTTCAACATAGAGCTACAGCTTTATAAGTATTGTTGAAACATCCTTGTTTAGTGCTGTCCCCATTGTTTATTTTCGGCAGCAACTAATGATTATATATAGTCGATTAAACTATTATTTTCTTGATTAATCGATTATCAAGTATAAATAAGAAACTAAACTAAATTAGTAAACGACAAAGGATTAATCGATGATCAAAATTTGATTTTACAAAATGTTTGTCGATCAACTAATTTAATGATTGCACAACCTTTTTACACCCTTTAACATGAACTAACAGAATAAGTTTCCTGAGGAATCCAGAGTGGTTTTGCAAGTAAACCTGATCTGCCATGACCAATCATGCAAGAACAATATATGATCTAACCAAACAGTCAGTATGTTAACAGTTCAGTTGAATATAGAGATAAAGATTATATTCACCGGAAGGCACAAACATACTTATCACTGCGTTTACACTGAAATAACTGAAGTGTCATTCAAGGGAAGTTAGGTCAGTTGCAGACGGGACAGACACTAAAGCCAAGCATAACCAACCACAAAACTTTCATATGCCATCAGCAAACGTGTCTTATTCACTTTTAAATGATTTAGTAAATTTTTTAATTGGACGTATATGGAAGTGTTGATAGAAATGATTGAATTCGTCATACTTGCACCACGAGTGGGCCATCCAGTTCAAGCTGTCAAACTGATAGTCTCTGAGCTCCAGTCCATCACCTCCTATATAGGATGGCTGCTTCTTCATGGGCATAAACCTCGGCCTCTGTTTGAGCACCTGGAAAGAGAACTCTGTTATCCAAAGGCTTTTCTCAACAAGTTCAGCAATTGCTTATTCAAACAAGATACAGTCAAGCATAATGTAATCAGGACTTACAAATTAAATTCTGGAATTTACATTTCAAATTAAATTTGTCAAAAGCAATGAATCATTTAGTCTTGATTATTGTTGACAGTTTTTTTTCTAAATTAAGTTTGGGCCCAACATTGGTAAACCAATAGGAAGTGAGGGATTGAGAAGAGCTCTAACCTTGCACTCTCTGAAGGGAATGTTTTTGGAATGGTTCCTGCTCATGTAGTCATCTATACACCTCTGAAACTTCCTGCCGATGAGGGCTCCGTCCTCCCAGCTACATTCAGAGTAGGACAGGCCCTGCCACTTGCACAAATAATCTGGGTAGCCAGCTGCAGATTTTTGGTTTGAATGCCCTGTTAAAAATGAAAAATAGGAATTGAAATGTCAAGGAATACATCATCACCTTAATAATCATAGATGTGTTTACCGTATGAATCAATTTCAACAAGGGCCCACCTATAATTCTTTCTACCAGCTGGTACTGAGAGTGAAGATCATCCATGAGTTCCTGCTGACAGTTGAAATACTCCACATCCTCTGGGGAGGCCGCCTTCAACCTGAGCAGAAGGAAATGACAGTACGCGAGTAAGAAACCCTGTTCTAATGCACTGCTTATTGAACCCTTGATAATAATAAAAAACACTACGGAAAGAACATTTAACCAAGCGTACAACATGAATGACGCGTGTACAATTTCTAATATGCAATGGTTATAAAGCTCAGCTTGTTATCTTCACATTTCCTTAGCCATTAAAGCAACATAAATCTTTCTGCAAAATCTTTTCTTCAACATTTTTTTTTAAAGCATAGAATAAAAAACAACAACAAAAGGGCAAACATTGCAGCTAGCCTCAGTACAGTAAGGACAGAGACCACCTAAGATGCAGATGGAAGCATTCCCCATCAGCACCATGTGATCCGTCAGTGGGACAGTTTATGGAAACACATTAAAGCGCAGCTATAATATTTTTATATTATTTTTATTGGTGCTAAAGTACCAATATAATGTAGTTGTATTTTTTCCTCTTTTGCTGAATATTTGATTTCACGCCACGTTCAAACCAGTTGTTGTAGAATGAAATATACTAGTTATGAGAGGACGAGTGTTGCTGCTGTGTTCTTTTCAAAAGTTTTTCACTCTCTCGAAAACTCACGACTGTGGAATGGGAGTATTTGGGGTACTTTGTCCAACGGCTGTGGTCTCGGTAGATCCATTAATTTATCTCTCTCTTTTCATTTGGAGTTTGCTGGTAATCTAGATTAACAGCATCTCCTAGCTTCACACAGCTCCTGCACTCTCTGTAGTACTGAAATGGGTACACTGGGCAGCACGGGAAACGTTCTAGTTAGGTTCCTTGATTTTGCTACATTCCTTTGCTACATACATGACGCTGTCCTCGTGACCGGGTCTAAATTATTTTTATATGAATGTTATCTAAATAAGGAGCATTCCTAGATAGGCATTAAAGTTAAAGACTCCCAGAAAGGGATATCCCAGTATCTCATTTTGACTTCCTATGCTGGATGTTACTATTTACTACTATATTTAGTAGACATTTTAATCTAAAGAGACTTACAGGGAGACCTCAGCTACATGATGTAATTAACAAGCAGGTAAAAACCATTAAATCATTTAGTGGAATGATTATTCTTTCGAAATGAATGCACACCAAAATATGAAGAAGGTATAAATGCATTCATCTTATCAATATAAGCAATTAGATTGGAGCACATGCTTCTATATGCACATGCATTTTGTTTAATACTGCATTTCTATAGCTCTCCTGGAGTCTCCATGCCACTTGTGAGTTCAAGATTCAGGAGAGTGCAGAAAAATATGGAAACACGCTCATATGAACATATAGCCCTAATTTAGTTAGGTCCCATTTCAATTTCCAGACCCTGTTGATGCAGACTTAACATCACTTCAGGCAACAAGCATCCCGGGCTGCAACAGTCACAGACCTCTACACGAGTCAGTAACTCAGTCAGTCAGTCACTCTCTCACTCAATTGAATGAAGCCTAAACATCACAAACGCGTACTGACATGTACGCTACAGACGGTTGCCTACATGTCACTACCTTTTTGCAGATAGACAACCATATTGGCCGAAACAATGTCATACATGTTTTCCAACAAGCTGCAACCACACAACGGAAGATTCGATTGTAGGTTTTGTTCTGTGTTTAACATAATGGATGGCGCTGCGATTCGTGCTACGTTGCCAATGCTGATATGTTCACATTCAAGCCTATTGGTTTGACCTCCTGTCTTATAGGTCTTATAGTCTATTAAACCATACCATTATTAAATCAGAAACTACAGAGCCTTGAATATAATTTGTATTAATAAATAATGTTATTTCTAACACAATATAGTAAAGTAAAGTAAATACCTTAGTCTGCATTTGTCCCTCCCGCCCCCAAAAACAATGGATTAAGAAGCGCTTTTTTCCTTAAGAAAGGAACACCAGCGATTGTCTGACCAATGAGAATTTGACAGCCCTAATGGTTTGACCTCAATTTGATCTAGGATTGATACCCTGCAACATACGTGCATTAAAGGCACATAATCAGAGGCATTATCAAATGCCATGCCATTTACCGGCATTGTTCCCAGAATGCCGTTTGAAGCATCATTTCGGCCCATGGCCTGTTTCGGCAAACACTTATCTAGAGTGTTCCTAACAGGCTTATGTGGCAACAACTATATGAAAGCCCTTGCAAGAACTGACATGCTAGGCAGCGTATGCAGAACTTCTGCAAAACAGGACAAAACGAAGGGGTGTAAAATGCCGGCGGGAAGAAAATGACATCAATCACGGTTCAGTTTATATCTAACTATGAAAAGGTTAGTCTCTGTTCTGTGTATTCAGAACTCACCATCTCTTTTTCTCGTGATCCTTTTTCATGAAATTGTCCAGTTTCTTCATTCCTTTGACGTTCTGGAGCTTCAGGGATTCCTCGGTCTCCCAGGTGTTGTGTATGTGGGACCAATTCTTCCACTTCATCAGGTACTGCGTCTCGCCGGCCTCTTTGCTGGGATTAAAGTTGGCATTGGGGTCCCCGTCTGCTTCGATGGCATAAACCGTGGTAGTTCCTCCCGTGGCTGTGGAGAAAGCGGTTTGCAAAAGTGCGCTGTATCATCCACGTGAGGAAATGAACATAACGGCAGTGCTCTTCGAGCCTTCCAGTAAATACAGCGGGCAGACGGTTGGGGTCTCACCTCCTTTCCTGCCTATCCGGCTCTCCATCACCCTCTCCAAGGTTTCAAACTCGTCTTCCTCCGGCTGGGGTACGTCCTCTCCCAGCACCTCGACCAGGTCGTCCGAGTCCGTCTTCTGCTCCTCGTCTTCCTTGTAGCTGACGTTAACGGTGGCTTGCCGTCGAGGTCCTGCCGACATCGCCTTCTTGTAATCGTCGTCGTCGTCGTCTGAAGACGACCCCTTATGGGCTTTCCTCTGATTGCTGGTTTTCTTTCCATTTCTGGCGTTCACCCTATAAAAAAAAATGTAAAAGAGAGAAGAAAGAAAAAGGGGCCATGGGTAGGTTAGAATATCAGCACAACTCCTAAAAAAACAAGGTTGTATTGCATTATTTTAGTGGCATGCGAGTCACAAAGTAACTTAGGTCAGAATAACTTTACCAAGATGACCATACTAAGACTATCATACAGGACAGGACCAGGGACATTTTTCTGAAACTTTCAAAACTGCTCCAGTTGATTCCCCGGCAAAGTGGACAAATAAGTGAAGGAAGAGAGACCCCAATAGGCCCCAACTAGCCAGCCATTAAAAACCTTAATTATAAACCTTAGCCATTAAACTTACTTTGCTGGAGGTCTCCTGCTCTTCACTTTGTTACTTGGCTCATAGTCAGATGCCGTTTCATCACTGTTCTCCCCACCTCCTGATGAATCGGATCCAGATCCACTACCAGAATTGGACCCAGACCCAGAATCTGAGCCAGAATTGTGTCTTTTCTTGGATCCACTCGACGAGTCTGAATCGTCACTGCTTGAGGAGTCCTGTTAAAGATAGCATATTAATAACTAGCCTTGTTTGATTAAGAATGCATGAAAGTTAGTGTACACACTTACTAAATATTACAATTAGGGATGCACCAAACTGGGTTTTATGGTACTGGCAATGGACAAGGGTGATGCCAAATATTTAAACTTTTTGCCTCCTATGATGTGGCTTGAACCTATTACCGCTTTGCACATGGGCTATCACTTTAAAGGCTGCAGGTCTTGCGTTATCAATCCAGCGATCGCTGGATTGAAGACATTTTTGTGGACATAACGCATTAAAACTATGATTAGGAAGACCCACTGCTGCGACAGAAGATATAGACTTCCATCTTCAATCACATCCCTCCAGATGCTCCAGCCCATGCAACTGTTAATCAACAGTATAACCTTTTCATTCATCATTGGTTGGGATATATTTAAAGGAGTTTTGAACACACGGGGTAAATAAATTGAGGCAAAACGACTATTCAAATATTAAACAACATAAATAAACAGTATGGAAAGGAAGTGCTTACAGTTTCACATAGATTGATGAAGGCTGCCTATACCAGAAATTAGAATGGAACTGTTTTAGTGACACCGACTCTTTGTGAAATCCGTGCCCATGAAAGGAACACTGTAAACGGCTTCACTCAAGAGCTCAGACTGGGGGTCCAGATATGGCTGACAGCACTGTTTTAAAGTCTGGGTTTCAAGAAAGCCTCATATAGCTTCACATGTCAGGAACCATGTTGACAAGCAAGTTGTGGATGCATTCGTTAGGCTAAGTAATGCTTCGGTTATGCCGTCTAGAGACAAGAAAAAAGACAATATTTTGGAAATCGCTCATCTTCCATTAAGGCGTTTTTTTTAAAAGAGTTATCATGTTAAATGCAGGAGAAGTCTTAATTGTCTCAATGAATGAATATAACGGCGACATGTCTTGTCCAGAATTCGTCTTGTGCACAATAGTTTTTGAGTCACGTGATCAGCACCTGCAACCGGCAATTTTTTAAGTTGATCGGCTGGTCACTGATCGCGTGTTTTGAGCAAAAACCATCCGGTTCCGATTGATAGCCGGTCAACCGGTGGATCCCTTATTGCAATTCTGTATGTTATAAATTTGCCAGTTATTTATTGATTGTGCCATCAATATTTTCCTATCCAATATCTTTCTGACAAATCAAAGCAGCTCAATATTGAGCTGCTTTGATTTGGCTCAATATTGGCCATGCAGTGTGTTACATATTAGTAATGGACGGAGTAACTTGCCTGGTCAGATCCACTATTTGAAGAGCTTTGTTGCCGTTGCTGCTGGTGCTGCTGATGAAGTTGCTGTTTCCTGAGCATAGCGGACCTTTGCACTGCCAGGATACTTGGGTTGGACTTCCAAAACTGTAACCAAAGAAGTTCAACTGAATCAATATATTGCATCGGTATGTTCGTAAATAATACTACAAATAATGACAACAACTGCGTAACAAGTTAATAATTAGAACCGTGTGTAATCATTCCATTGTGTTCCTATGCGTGTATGCAGCCATTGTGGAATGAGCAATAGTGACCCGTTCGTCGAGTTTCCATCTCAATGCATTGTTTAACTTTGATGTTTAGAGAGACTTTGACCTACATCTGCCCCATCAATGTTTGACTTGTTTGGTGCTTCAGTCTTCTCCTTGGATTTTCCCGAGTCAGAATCTGATTGGCTGCCACTGTCTGAGCCACTTCCTGAGTCACTGCTGCCTGAATGTGTACTGCTGCTTGAACTGGAGCTAGAACTGGAACCAGAGCCCGATGCAGAGCCTGATCCACTACCAGATTCATCATCGGAATTACTGGGAACACAAAAACAATACAATAAAAATAACAAATGATACATATTTTCTTTCAAGGTCAATCATCTATTATAAGTAAGTAATAATTCTTTCTATTACGGAAAGAAAGCATGTTTTTCTTATAAAGCAGAACATTATAATTATTACTTGTATACCCATGTCTTGATTCCTGTAAATCAATTATGTGAGCTAAGCCAAAAGATAAGCGGAATAAATTGGTAAAACCATCATTTTAATGTGCTACGCTTGTGTTTACCGTAATAAGTATAACATCTGAGCAATGTATGGTAATGTTCTGATTGGTTGCCGTTAGTGTCAGACTTGGAGCCCCAGATTCAGTAGACCTATTTAAAGTCATCAAGAGTTCACAGGTAGAAGTAAAGCATTGTCAGATGCTACATATTGGTGCTGATAGAGACAGGCTACATATGCTACTGCTGTATACAAATTACATCTAACTAAATTGTTCCAGACTAGTTACTGCTCTACTC
The DNA here is from genome assembly GCA_027123675.1 of Molva macrophthalma. Classification (NCBI taxonomy): domain Eukaryota; kingdom Metazoa; phylum Chordata; class Actinopteri; order Gadiformes; family Lotidae; genus Molva; species Molva macrophthalma. Next base: position 7,268,544 of record JAOPJO010000118.1, on the reverse strand, counting down.
TACAGTTGGTTATTATCAATTTATTATATATATATATATTCAACATTTCCCTCAGCCAATGCCATAATAAAAGACCATGACAGCCATACTCGGTATTTGATCAGGTTTTTTTTTTTTTAAATAGGTAGACATACCAACATGTTCATATTTGGGTAGAAGTTTAATAATTGTTTAGCTTTCCATTATTTTTACATTAAATTAAGGTGTGCCAGTGTCTGAATAAAGATCCGTAAAATGCCCTCTGTAATAGGTGTATGAATCATTGCATGTACTAAAATGTATAACTGGTATATTCCGGTATATAACGGACACAAGAGATGAGTCATAATTGTACACAGAGCTAAAAACAATTAACACATTTCAGGTACATCCCCCGATTGATTCTATCACCCATGTGGCATTGATATAACGGTCTCATTTTACTTTTTCGGTTTTAGTCAAATGATCTTACCTTGATTCTCCACTGCTGTTGCTTACACTGTCATCTTCACTTCGCCCAGCCATATTTAGGTCTGCAAAATATGGTTAACACTGTATAAATGACCATATGATGTCTATACCCAAATCAATACTAGTTCAGATTGAACTATTTGCCGTATTTTTGGTCAATTCATTTCTTGTTTAGCTAAACATCTCTGTGCACTCAAGCGAACTTTAGGAAAACAGACAAATCTCCATCAACAAGCAAAGATCTTTAAAAAAAAATTAAAACGGTATAAGATTGTCAATTCTGCGTTTAGGCTTAGGCCTAGTTAATGATGTGCTATACATCGCTGATGGAAACACATCCATCCAGTCCCGTGTACATTCAACTGTACATTGTATAACAAACCCATCGGTTTCCTGGCCGCAAAGGCCTTACGAGGCCTGTACAACTTGAGCGTTTAATCACGCGCTTTCCCAGACAATGCTCTTAAAGCGTTTCGCAGGAAGGTTGTGCAACAATCTTAGTAGTGGTAAAACACCGGTAAAAGAAGTCTAATCGTGTTGCATTTAATGATCGACAGCACAAGTACATATTACAATTCTATTTACTTCCTCGACAGCGATACACTTGCTTCAAGTCTAGATTTACAACGGTGGCTAACGTTTACCATTTTGTTAGCTAGCATCGGCTAACGACGCAAGCTGGTGGCTATTGGCGGGGCAACTATAATTTATGAAGGCATAGCCAAGCGCGGTCGTTAGCATACGCTCTACAACCCACGCATGCTATTCCACAACTTGGATATGACACAGGCTAAGACTTTTCCAGATAGAGTATATTTTGTCCACAACGGCGAAATCACACTACGTCAAGATAGTGTGCGTCTTGCCTGGACTTCCGAGTTTGAAATATTTTTCTATTGCCCGGAAACGCTTAAAAGTGCATAAACATCTGGTGCCATTCTTTAGCATTTGCTAAATTGTTATGGGGACATATGTGCAATGTTAATAACATCATATATAAACATTCTCCATCCATGCCCGCTACAATGAACATCAGTTGTGACAGTACGTAAGTCAAGCATGGAACTATGTGCTTATAACGCTGCCAAACAAACTAGCGAAAGCGCGGACACCAGCTAGCGAAAAGTAAAGTAAAGACCAACCACTCGTATTCCATAAAAAATGACTACACTCCAGATTCGTTAGCATGCACACACAAACATACCGTTTTCGCACATTGCCGTGCTTGCTATGGACTAAACCATGCTACACTTAACAGAGTTAGCCGTACCGATATCAAGCGTTGTTTTCATCAGCTGCTCACTTTTCACAACTGGTTTCCCGATGTTTTTTGCCTTAAATCCATTATCAAACCCATGCTCGTCTCAAGTAGACGTTAGGCGATCTCCCATGGACATTGCAATAATATATATTTTTTATAATAACAAGCTGTCGGGTAAGGGAAGTTACCTGAAAACCACTACAGGCAGCCAGTCTGAATCCTTTGCCCGACTTCAATCCCCCCTTTCTTGTTTTCTTTTACTAGCAAGGGATGGCTAAATAGCCTGCTAGCTCCCCGTGAGGGAGAGCAGACCCAAACAATTTCAAAATGTAAATTCTCACGGTGCTTCGGAATTAAGGCCTCCAAGCACACAAAGTACGGTCCTTTGTGGCTTTAACCGGCTGTAAACACAAAAATGGGTTCGTTGACTAACCACGACTGTAAAAATATGACATATTAGTAAATAGTCTTAAGACAACCGGCCTCAGCCATGACGGTGTCGGGTTCATCTCACAAGGTTGCAATTTCGAGTGGAAACCCCGGGTAGTGACGTAACGACGATGCGTTCATAACAAACCAAAAATTGCAATACCCGAATTAGTGGATGGAAATTGTGATTATTGGTTATTAAACATAGTAGTACATGTATTTAAACTTACTACATTTCCCTTGACATTGCTGATGTAAGCAAGATACATGGAGTATGTATAGGTGAATGGACATATGTCCGTTACCATTTATTTTATGAAAGCGGAACCATGCTTGAATCAACTGCAAACCAAACAAAACAAATTATGGAAATAGCTAATTTTTTTTCAATAGTTTTTGTGCACACATAATTTAATTTCATAAAATATTTTTCACAATAGAGAAAAAACAATGTTCTCGAAATGTCGAGGCAAATACAATTGACAAAAAAAGTGTATTTGAGTATGACATAAAATGCATAGCCCGATGTTATACTAATGATTTCACCTTAAGCCTACTGATGTTTGGATTCCAGCCGATACCTAAAGGCATTTGTGTAATTGCAACAAAACATTTGACTATTGCAATCAACCAAGACAAACGTCATAATTGGGTTCCCATCTTATCCTCATGGCTGAAATGTATTAAGGGCTCTATCTCAAGTGATATGTGAGTAACATCATTCAAATGGAGAGGTCAATGACGTTGGAGAGGCTACATCTCCAAAATTTGACATGAAATAATATGCTATTTTATTTAATGACAGTAGATGGCAGTACCTAAAGAAATTCTTTATTCATAAACCTGCACTACTTCAGGGATTTATTCAATAAAAAGTCAATCCATTCAAGGAATTGGATACATTGGATAAAGTTCTGTATAAATTGTTTTATTCTGGTCCACTTTTGCTTTTCACTTTAGCACTGCAATCTAAGATACTAAAAAAGAGGCACACATTTGAAAAGTTGGTATTCATTATAAAGATTCAATTTTGTCAAGGCACATGAAAGTAATTCAAGAATATTGTAGAATAGTTACAATTTATAAATAAGTAAATTGTTAGGTAAAGTGTTTCTTGATTAGAAAAAATATGACTTATAGTTAACGTTTTTTATATCTTTGATACACACATATGGTAGAATTGAAGATACATTCATGTGGCCTTAACATTGATGTTTAATTTATATGAAAGAAGCAATGCTTAGCCTACCACAGCTATCTCTGGGGGTCACTTCAAAATGTACAAATGAAAATTGTATCTATTTCAATAGAATCAATTATATTCTCAGTGCTATGATTTTATTGAAACTAAGCTTTCTGTACAATATTATTACAAATATGAATTGTAGCCTTCTTGGTCTACAACAATCGGGTCGACACTAATACATACTTGGACACATACTGAGCATAGCCATATTTACTAAAATATAATGTGACCAAATGGCATTTTTGTTCCTTTTCTGATCAAAATGTAAAAAAATACATTCATTTAGCTCAACTGAATCTTCTATATATTTATATTTATGTATATATACATATATCATTGTTATAATTCCCCTACCTGCTACTTAATTTATGTTCCAAAATTCAATGTAAGATGCTGTGGATAAAGGTAAGTTATCCAAATAGAGTTGCGTGGTCTGGCGCGTTTTCAGTATTCAGCAATTCCTGAACAAAACGGACAACACAAAACAAATAGATTTTTCATGTATTTAAATAAGTTGGAAATGGGCTGCTGCCATTCAGACAATACCCTGTTGCCTCTATAGACAAGCTGTTCATGTACACTGGTCAGGGGCACTTGCAATGCTGAATAAAAAGCTCTGTCACATCTCAAGTACTCTCTAAAGGGTGCCACAAACCCAGGTCCCAGGCGGTCACTAAAGGGCAGCATGCAGGAAAGACAAACATCTTGGATTTATTGTGGTATATACAATCATGTACATACCATTATACATACATACATCAGTTGTAGTCTTTTCTCTCCTCATAGAGGAGAGACCCTAATTTTGGTTGCCTTCCAAAAAGCCCTTTGCTTCACTCTGATTTGAGGCAAAAATGCACAGGAAACATCAAATATGAAGTGTATTGCATTGCATTGAATTATGATTGCATCAAATTTGCCAGCACAGACCTGCAGAGTCCGTTCCCTGTATATCATGGCTGGACTATACATTTGCCTTAAAGCAGTCACCAGAGGGTGCTACACTCTGATCCTGACCAATGATGGGGCTGTACACACTAGCCAGGAGTTTACCAGCTTATCCATGGCTGCAGAGGGTCTTCTGTCACTGAGTCAGACATGCTTAGGCCCCAATTTAAGGTTTTTATTATGTGATTTTATCTGCTGTAAAAGTGTCTTTGAATACCAGGAAAAGTTTGATAAAAATGTCTTATTTTTGTCTTAGATACCTTATTATTTGTATTATTATCTACGAATAATCAAAGCATACAATTCAAATTGCATTCTAGATGAATAGTGCTAGATAATCACAAATCACTAAAGTACGTAAGTCAGCAGCTTGTGAGATCTTCCCAGGGGAGGTGGGTCTTCAGATGTCTCTTAAAGGGTGGGCGGTAGGGTTGCTCGTTCCACCATATGAATAACCACACTTCTGGACTGCAAAGATTTCCATGAAGTAGGCCTAGAGGCAGTGCCTAGGGCAGGCCTGCTCATTCCAGCTCCTCAGAGGGTGGGTCAAGGTATAGGGCGGATGGGAGATGGGAAGGGGTCGTTGGGAACCAGAGAAGGCAGATACCTTGAAGTGAGTTAGGTCACTTAATCAATCAACATTGTTTGGACACCAAAGCTACAGGGAGGATGAATAAACAAATACCCCTTGACTGGCTGCTAACTCCATTATTCTAATGAAATTGAAATGTCTGTCATTAAAAGCAATTTGGACGAGGCATTTGTATATATTGATTGTATAATGCTAGTAGTAGTAATAGTAGCTTAAAACACAATAAAGAAAAATATAAAATCAGAAGACACATTTAATGATGTTTTTATAGACACAAATCATTTGGACACACATTGATATATTTCATTAAAAAAAACATGCAAACAGTATACAGTATATTGACAGTGAATCCAGTCTACGACTCACTTCCTCTCTCTGTCTCTCTCTTCCCCCCCCCTCCTTGCACATGCTCATAAGACCCCTCCTCTTCATTGCCTCTCTGCCATAGGGAGCACACTAGTGCTGCTTCTGCTTTCATCCTTCTCCAAGCCCCAGCCTACCATCCACACACGACTGCGTCTCAAAATGGTTGCCTGATTAGTGAGCCTCCTTTTATTCTATATCTTTCAGTCAGAGAACGAGAAAAGGGGAGACATAAGTGTCTCTCTATCGCAACAATCTAGAATTTCTAGATCACAAAATACCCTACGCTCTTTTTTTCATTGCCTGCATGTGTGTTGTGTGCAATTGAAGGAAATTCAGGCCTTAAAATGAAAACATCTTCAAATTGAAAGACAAAAATTAACTAAGGAGGTATTGAAGTAAAAGGAAATTTTCCTATGTCATTCTCAAGAAAAGGACAGAAAGCGTTTTTGAGCAAGGCAGATTGGTCTTTCTCACTACGAGGCATTTGGCAATGGAATTCAGTGCCTCGTCTGTGTTTGATCCTCACAAAGGTAAGGAGATCCTATATTGCTTACATTTGAACAAGGTAACATAGATGGCAGGATCTAGAGAATGTAATGATGCTTGGTTCAGAACGATACAGCTGCCCTCTGTTGCCATGGCAACACTGTGTATGCACCTCTTGTATGGCATGTCTTTTGTTGCCTTGTTTGCTTTTATTTTCCTCCACTGATTTGGTTTAGCAGTGTTAAACAAATGAAAACATGCCAAATGTGTCCTGAATGGCGGGGACCTTATGATAACAAAGGGCACATTTATAAAGTTAAGCATGAACTAAGAAGAAGTAGGTGTGGTAGGAAAGTCATATCACAGATCTAAGCTGGTCGATAGCATTCTTATTTTCATTCATGGAATGGAAATGCTTAACATGTTAGCATTTACTGTATTAACTCTTCCTTACTCAGAGAAACATTTAATCACACAAACACCCAATTAATGAATGTAAATTATATTTATGTTATATTCATTTATTTTGTTCATGAATTTTTGTAGCTACAAAATGTTGTTGCCAACTCCTATTACTAATATCCTTTACAAGAGTTATAATTCAACATGATCTTTACATAATACAACAAAAATATACTAAGCTATCTAAGGAATGACCTACTCTATGCGTGATTCTCGTTCCTCACCTAGACACTGTTGAGGAGGTGGATATAAATGTTGTCTTTCAAGCAGCTGCAAATGGGGATGTCAACACGTTAACCACAATAATACGGGAAGATCCGTCTATTTTGGAATGCTGCGATGGTGAAGGTAGAGTATGATTTTAAGGAACAGGCTTTGACTGTGTTTCAAAGATGATATATGGCTCTAAGGATTCAAATTGTAAATACATGTGGGGGAAAAGAGGTAGGCTACTATGTAGTAGAATCTGAATATCAGTTTAAACGATGCTGTGTATCAGACAGTATTACCGTAACATTTACAATGGAACCCAATACCTAACAGATAAAAAAAAACCTTGGTGCTAAGTATGTATTCATTCATTTTTTCATTCAAGTGTTTTGTAGATTATCCTAAGAGTGAGGTGCACAAAAGCTGAATGTGGTCTTTCCCAAATCTGTTGACCCAAGGAACATGCAATGTAAACCAGTCCTGACATTGAGTTTGATAACCATACACTCCAGTGATGTTATCTAAAGCGGTAGTTTTGTTTAAAAGTGCTTTGTACATATACAGATGTTGATTACATCTCATTGAAATAGCAGGCGAGCAAACCTTTCTATGGAATACAATGATGTGTACCATAGGTCTCACCTGTAAGGTAAGGTAATACACCTTAGAGCAGAACAGCCTTCCTACTTAACATGGAAAACAAGTCCCGTTTCTAAATACAAATCAGTTTCAACGACAGCTTGTTTACCACATTCAAAACATGAACATTAAAAGTGAATTCCTCACCAATCCATATGCCCAAATATTTGTACTCTATACATATGAAACAAGACAAAATGCTGACCTGAAAGTTACCAAAATATATTTTCCTAGCTCTGGAGAAGAGCATATATTTAGTTTATTAGCTTTTAACAGATGTTTGAGATCAATAAGTACCAGTTACGTGTTATAGAATAATTTGAAGAAACAATAAATAGGGTAATCTGTGTACAGATGAGAACTGCAGGTAGACATCGTGTTTTATTTTCCATGTAGAAAAGCCATAGGACAGGGGTCGCAAATTAGCCATGGCTAGAACCCTACATGCAGAACATCTGTTTCATGTTTTTAACCTGTAATAATATTTTTTATATTATAATCTATATACACTTATTCATGGCACCATGTGGACTTTATGTCCTTCAGGATCTACACCCCTCATGCACGCAGTTTCTGGCAGGCAGGTGGATACAGTGAAACTTCTGCTGAAGATGGGAACTTCCATCAACACTCAGGATGCATGTGGGAGAACATCGCTCTCCCTTGCAACATACCTTGTGAGTGAATCATCCATGTCTCCATATCCATGAATTCCTTGAAGGATATCTGTCAGAGTTCAAAGTTCGGACCCAAATGCAGAGACAGGTTGATTTTGAACCAAAAGGAATGTATTTCATCTAAAAAGGCTTTGCAGAACAAAACTGAAAAACAGGAAATCAAACATAGTCCCTGAACTACTCTAACTAATTATTTAATTTACTAATCTTCAATCCAGTCCTACAATGTTATAGCGTAATAGATGTTATAGATGTTATAGATGTGCCGTCTCTGGTGGGAGACGGCACAGAGCCTAGGCCGGTGCAAAAAACATGGCGCGGTCATCATAGCGACCACGGTGTGACGTCAACTTCACGAGTTTGTGTTCGCCAATTAGGCGCTTACTGATCCCACCTCCAGCAATATGTTTGGTCAAACAAAGTTAAAGAAAGTGAAACGTACCGTTAACCAAGATTTGAGCACGTCTGAGTCTGATTTGTGAGACTACTAACTAATATACAACTAATACTAAGATAACTCCCTGGCAAGGCAGGTAATGATAATGAGGGGTAAAATAAAAATGTTCTGAGGACATCTGGTGGGTTAAAGAAAGAACTTCACACACAAACAGGGTAAACTGTGACTAGGCCTATATCAGAATACACACTTCGTCTCTATAATTATGTTTTCTATAATGGGGTTCCTCATATAGCTACCAATATATCTACACATAGGTCATTTTTTTGTCACTGTTTTGGTTTGTCTTTCTAAGGGCTGGCTTGAAGGCTGCGTTTGCCTGTTGCGGAACGGAGCCAAGCAGAACATCTCGGACAAGAACGGACGGCTTCCGCTTCACGCCGCCACGGCTGAAAATGATGTCAAGTCAGTCTACCTTCATACATTAATTCATTCATTGGCATGCACGCTGTCATTGGTCCTGTTATGTAAATAAGCACATTTTCATATTATCTAATATCATCAAGGAATGCACACACACATTAAAGGTGCTGTAGGTAAGTTTTAAGAGCTATTGAATGTACTTTGTTAGAATTGACATAGCCATCTCTCAGCCATTAGCAAGTGAAATGCGCTGTGAGAATATATGTTTCAAGTTGACTGCGCCTACCTCTGTATAAGCCCATTTAGATTTTAGACCGCTCCCTGCTAATTTCTGACCAATCAAGCTGGGGTGGCTCATACCCAGACAAAAAATGACTTGCCACCCGAGTGCCACCCTACTAAATCTGGAACTGCCACTGCAAGGTAAATAGAAGAATAAACTAATACAACTATCCAGGGATTTTCCCTATATTTTCATTTAATACAATTCAGATTCAGAGTTTTGTACATTACCTTGCAGTCAACATTTTACACAGTGCTGTTTTTACAATCAGTGTCCTAATCATTACCTTAAAATGCATAATCACCACGGCACACTGCATAGAAGTTAGATTAACATTCCGATGACAATGCTAAACCACAATGAGCATGAAAGTCCCTAAAACCTTGTCTGGCAATACTGAAGAAGTTGTATTAGTGGATCTTCCCTGGGGGCAATTATTCAGCAGCTGATAATAACAGGACAACATTGAGAAAAGTTATGACATAGAACACATGAAGCGTCATTTGAAAAATAAACTGGAGCATAAATTGCCAACATTTTGTTTAGTTCTGGTAGATTTACCTTTTTCGTTTAAATTAAATAATAGTACTATTATTTCAATATCATTACTACTCAAATACAGTCTATGTTGTGCCTTGCAGTGAATTGGGAATTGTGTTTCTGTAGTTGGTTTGTATGTCAGGTTATTGTGTGCACACAGCTACAGATGTGCACACTTCTTTCTTTGAGAAGAAAACACGATAACATTTAAAAACCCTGTATGAATACACTTGGAATTTGGTTGGAAGTTGTAAACTTAAAATGTGCTGTAGGTAGGCTTTAAAAGCTATAATTTGAGTGTAATTGGTCAGAATTGGCATAACCATCCGTTATTCATGAGTAAAATGTTCTGTGAGAACATCTGTTCTGGTTGACTGTGTGCCAACCTGTATATGTGCCCATTTCGATTTTAGACCGTTCCCAGCTCATTTCTAACGAATCATGGCATCTCTTCTCTGATTTGTTCGGGGAATGCAATTTGCCTGTCAATCACATTCTAAAATATCACCTACAACAGCCTTAAGTCATACACACTTGGGTAAAGACTTCTTGTCTTTTTGATTCTTAGATTGATGGCAGTCCTGCTGCAGCAATCCATGGCCTCTGAAATAAACCATCAGGACAATGAGGTAGGTTGTGCAGAATAATACAATAAAATATTACCTTATGTCAAAAATAAATGTATAGATCTTTGAGAGCGTTCCTAAAAATAATGTAAATGAACTGCAATTAAACAGCTCCATAGTATGTTGAGGTATGCATAGATATAGTGTAATACTAACAAAAGAAACTGCATAGTCTCACTCATTTTGATTTTGTCTGTAGGGTATGACAGTGCTTCACTGGGCTTCCTTTCATAACCGCCCTGCACACGTACAGGCCCTCCTTCAGAAAGGGGCAGATCCAACACTGGTGGATAAAGACTTTAAAACAGCTCTTCATTGGGCAGTGCAGGTACAACTTAAAGGCTTATTTTTATTTGGGAATACCCCCCTCACAGCACCACTGCGATTGTTGACATGCCCGCGTAAGGTCAGCCAATGGGCTGACTTCACAGCATGGTGTTATGCCCAAGTGGATAAATTATATTGCTGAGGCTTGCTTGTCTATTATACATTTTAGGTGATTAACCCGTGCTTCTTCATGGTTGTCTGATACGTAGTTGGAGTGTTTGATAAAAAGCCTCTTTTCACCCATTATTACATTAAACAAGTAGATTCTGTAAAGTAGAAAGTAGTAATAGAATTTTTCAGAATTAGTCTGAAAGTTGAATGTTCTCTTTTTTATTCATACTCTAGGGTAAAATGGTTTTCCCCATGAGACATTTTAAGAAAATTACATTATTAGCTGTATTGCAATGGGAAAGTCAGCTTTCCTATTTATGGTTAAAAAAGGTATATCTAGCATTGATTTTGATTACGTTCCTGAACACACGTTGTACCTTTACCAAAACCATGTTAATGCAAGTTTTCTGACAGTAACTCATAGCTAACTAATTTTCTATCTGAAATGGGTCGCCAATGTCTTAATTCAACTGTAGCATTTCTTTCTAAAAACAGTCAATAGGAAATCCAATGAGTTAATCATTCAGCTTTGTAACACTACCACTATATGGCGGAGGTTCCTCCATGCCTCCCTATAATAGGCTAAGATGAACATGGTCGATTGGAATAAGCAAAATGTGTATTTGTCTTTGTGTCTTTCAACAGAGTGGCAGTAGGTACATGTGTTCCCTCATCCTGGCTCATCCTCTTGGTTCTTCTGTCATCAACTACGATGATGAAAACGGGAAGACTTGCGTCCATATCGCCGCTGCGGCTGGTTACAGTGACATCATCGTGGAATTGGCACACTTTGGCGAGACAAACCTACAAGCCCTGGATGTGGATGAAAGGTCAAAACAATTTTTTTAAAGGAAACTTGAGAGATGAGATGTGCGATTAAACAAAGTGAATTATTTTGTTCATACATTCAATTCGCAATTGTCCGCCGTTCTCCGCCATAGGACTCCACTTCATTGGGCCTCGGCAGCCGGGAAGGAGGACTGCGTCCAGGCATTACTTCAGCTAGGTGCGGAGCCTGCTCCGAGAGACATCAATGAAAACACACCGCTGACATATGCAATGTATTGTGGTCATACAGCCTGCATCAAACTTCTCTCAGGTGTCAATAGGTTAGTCTATATATTAGGTCAAGTGACGTGGAACCTCTCATTTGCATGAATAAAATGTAATGTAAAATGGTGTTCAAAGTGCTGTTGTTAAGATCTGAGAGTTGTAAAGAGAGAGAGAGAGAGCAGAAGAGAGCAAGATTTACAAAATGTACAACCCCAAAATACGCACCTCCCTCTCTGCTCCCACCCTACCTACATTTCTCCGCCATTGAGATGATAACGCCAAGCCTGCAAATTTGATTGAAAGGAAACCAATAAGGGAAGAGATGTTCTTATTGGTTAGAAATTAGCCGGGAAATGGTCTTATACAGAGGCGGGCACGCAGTTAACCAGAACAGATAATCTCACATTATATTTCACTCATGAACAGCTGAGGGCTGGCTAGTATTTTTAAGAGGTTACGCTCAAATTATAGCTACTAATGTACTTACACTACTTAAAATGTGTAATGTAAGCAGGCTTCTTCTAAGCATACACTGTATGCCAGAAATGGCTTGGGTAATGATTTTTCCAAAATTAACGAGCAGTATGGTACGTCAAGGGGTACAAACACCATTAGAAAACTTCATTGAATCCATGAATTTATATCAATATGCAAATGTTTTCCACAGATTGGACTCCCCACGGCAGCTCAATTCACAGGGGGTGTGTGACCCGGCCCAGAAGAAAGACGGCAAATTCCACATGTTCAACCAAATATTTTCCTGTAAAAGGAAGAAGGAGAACAACAAGGTGGGGAAGCAAGAGTTGAGTTGTGGGGACGAACTGCCATCCGAAGATACGTCGGAAGTGGACGACATTATCACCACATTTGACAGCATTATGGAAACCAGTTCAACCAGCACTTCATCAGTCAAGGAAAAGGGAGAGGAGGACTTAAAGACTAAGATGCAATTGATTAGAATGCAGAAACCCCAGCATCTGGATAACTATGTTGAGGATTTTAAATCACTCTCTGTAAGGATGCAAAGTCTTCCCCCTATTACTCTTGGCAATTCCTGGTTGTTGGGTTCCCATAATTCTGTGCAGCAAAATGATCAAACAGTGCCCCCTTTGCACCAACTTGCTCATCCATCTCAGAAGAGCAAAAGTGAGCAGGACTTGTTGGAGAGTCAACTTGAGGCCCAGACTAGAGAAAGTGGTATCTGTAAAATGGAATCCAGCCAGTCGTTTTTAGCCAATAAATCCTGGATATCCCAAAGGACACGGAGTTTGTTGGACAAACATGAGATATCAAGCAATGTGGATGTCCTCTATCCCAACCTAGTCCCATATATACAAAAAGATGAACACGGTATGTTGCTTGCTATTTGTATGATATTCAATTTGGAATCTTATTTAAGTGATGCAAATTATAAATTAAATCAACAATTTAGTAAATGAATACTTATAGGTATAATTATATCCACTAGATTTCTTGTAATATTTCACCATTTTATTTACAGTCTTAAATTCGCACCTGCTGCCCATAGACAGGCTGAAGATGAGAGAGACTACTCTGACTCGGAACTGCTTGGCTTCAATTAGGGACCAATGTTCCCTTCGGTGTAAGTATTTTTTGCGTTCTTTAAATATTTACTTAAAGGTGTAACGTGTAAGATAAATAACAGTTTTGACATTAGGTTAAATACGTCTACGTCGTATTGTGTTGCAGAGATATTTACTTAAGTTAGTAGCTAGCCCAGCTAATTGTCTCGTAATACCACTTTGTACCGCAAGAGGTCGCTGTCACTGCAGTGTCCAGTGTGCGCTCAATCCAACATGAGAGGATGAAGAGGTAGGACTGCCCAGAGGGGTATGAAGCGATACCTTAAAAATACGAAATATATTTTGACAGTGTTTACGTGGCAAATCCCATTAGACAAGGATCAGCTAACCTAGGTTTCGTAATTAGATTTCCCCCTGTCGGGGAAACCGGGCTATGTAACCAGGATTCTGTGATTACATGTCAGTGACCACAGTTAACTGGGTTATGGTCAGTTAAAAAGACAAGCACACTTAATCCAAACCGATTGGTTAAGAACCACTATATACACTACACTACACTACTACCTAACTGTGAGCAGTGACCGGAGGGATGGTGGATACAAGTGAAATCATGTGTTTCTTATAGGGTAACTTAGTCTGTGCTAGTGAAGTTTTTTAGTGCAAATTACCAGCTTCATTCATTCATCTTGGGTTGCCTCCATTGCATCTTAAATACTCACTCATAACTCTTCACATATTTCTGTTTAAGTTGATTAGGGGGCCAATGTGATGGTGAGTAGCATTGTGATTTGATGAATTGATTTAAAATAGACTGAGATGAAATGAGATGGAAAAAATGTATAGCCTTATACATAATAAATATATATGGACGACTATTTTGTGTTGGCCTATACATTGCCCTTGTTATTTACCGTTATGGCTGAAAACACTCTCGATTCCAATGTCAAATTAGTTCCCAATGTGTCTACCAGAAATACTGTATGGAGGCATGCTGGTACCCTCACACTTGTAATGTTGGTGCAGCATTATGGTTACACTTATATACTTGTTCCTACATGCCTACAGTTTCTTTACCACCTGACCAAGTCTCCAAAGGAGTAAAGAAGTCTAAGTCCCTGCCACTACACTCCATGGAACAAAGCTTTGGAGGACTTCCACCACCCGTCACATCCAAGTCACAGAGGTTAAGTAAGCCACAAAGCCAGTCACTGTGCTATTTCCTACCAATGCTGAATGGTGAACCTCTGAGAACTGTTCAGGTCCTCCCTGCCATTCCCTCCCAGAGAAGGCATAGTTCGACTGTGACAGAACCCAAACCAGGTGCTGCTGACAGTTTGATCAACAGAACCTGAATTCAATTCCAGTATTCTTTGAGGGCAAAGAGTAATTAACTGTTATTCAGCTGGCTGTACAGCTAATTGTACAGTTTAACTTTGAATTGATGAACATAAAGACACATATTGCAGAGGATACCTTTATTAACTTTTTGAAAAGTTTTAGTTGTATATTGAATCGTAAAGAATTTAATAATTTGTCTTGCATTTGTCTTATCACTACTAATTTACACTTTAATATATATGAAGAAATATTACTATCATTTTCTACATATTTTTACTTAACGGGCAACTCCACAAATTGGCATGCACTGTGTACTTTTAATACTTTGAATATGATCCAGATTGTAATGTTGCATACTGGTTTACAAATCAAATAAAGTATGACATTATGAGTTGTTTGACATTTGTATTTTCTTTCTATTTATTTGTGTGTACACATATCTGTAAAACTGCAAGTCAAAACGAACACTCACAAGCACCCTGTCAATTGAAGAGTGTCTGACATCCAGCCCTAGTAAAAATTAACTTTGTTGCATTTGGATGGCCAATGTGTCTAACAATTAGGCAAAGAATCTAACTAGGCACCATTTAAACTGCCCAAAAATATCAGGGTTTCTGCCAACTTTTAACAATAATTAACTCCTCATTAGATATTTAACGTGTTACAGTGATTTCAGTTGTTAATTATTTGCTGAAATAAACATGAAATGCATGAATTATGTCATATAGTAGTTAATATACGCTCACCGGCCACTTTATTAGGTACACCTGTCCAACCGCTCGTTAACGCAAATTTCTAATCAGCCAATCACATGGCAGCAACTCAATGCATTTAGGCATGTAGACTTGGTCAAG
>JAOPJO010000118.1:7210857-7236220 GCA_027123675.1 Molva macrophthalma | reverse complement strand
TGTGTGTGTGTGTGTGTGTGTGTGTGTGTGTGTGTGTGTGTGTGTGTGTGTGTGTGTGTGTGTGTGTGTGTTATTTTATAATATATATCTAAATGTTAGCCTATATAGTGGAAAGCAATTGTGGCCAAACCAAAACATGTCTTTTGAATTGAATATGGAAATAAAATAATATTGCTGCTTGTGGCTCCCTTCCTTTGTAAATGAATGAAGTGAGTGACTATGACTACCATGTGACTACAGGACCCCTCTTCTGAGGAGAGGTTCCACGTGGAGCTCCACTTCAGCCCAGGGGCTAAAGGCTGTGAGGAGGACAAGAACCTTCCCTCTGGGTTTGGCTACAGGCCAGCATCTCGCGAGGTAAAGAGCTATTTTCTAGGGACGTTGTTCTGCCTATAACAATACCTACGATAATCGTCCTCTTTTATGAATATATATATATATATTCATATTTCAACCATTATGTATGCATAACTGAGGGTAGGTGGGACATCCAATGTTTTGGAGATGTTTTTTTGAGGTTGTTTCTCTGTTCTTTCTTTTGTGGAGAGAGTTGGTATCCAAAACAAAACTGTTGCGGTGCAGCTGCACAACGTCATGTTATCAAAAGCACCCTGTATTCACGTCCCGCGGTGCAAGTAAGCATTGTGGCGCCGACCACTATCGAGATTAATGATCAGTGCATATAACAGATGGCGATCATTGTAAGTCTATGAATGTAGTTTACCACTATGGATGCAATAAAAGGACTGTATGTTGAGAAACGTAAATTGTTCAAACGAAACCGACGCCATTGTGTACACTAATTCAATCTAATGTTGACTCTGCATCGCTGATTTATATCATTTCCTCACCACCAGAATGAGGGCCCGAAGAAGAAAGCCCAGGGTAACGATAGCGATGAGGAGGCCGGGGCCACCAAGCGAGAGGAGCCAGATCGGGCTCTGGTGAACTTCAGACCCCTGGTGTCGGACCCAATCTACATCCACAGGAAGTCCCCCATGCCCCGGGCCAAAAAGATCGGCTCCGTGGAAGTAAGTGGCACTAGAGACGAAATTAATTTTCAGTTTGAATTGATCAATGTTGAAGAGCAAACGGCAGTTGAGTTTATATTGTTAAATATAAACTACATATAAATATAAATTAAATATAAATTGTTTAAATATAAACTACGACATCATCACATCATCCATCTTTGGTTTTATTTAACTTCTCACTAACTTTAAATAGTAACTTTAAGTCATTATATGTTAAATAATAGAAGTTAGTTTTTAAATAACCTTTGGGAACACGCACGCACAAAGATACACAAAGGATCATTTAAAGGATACAAATAACCTTTGTCCGTATTTGCTACATTGGTATTTCAGAATTGGGGGCGTCTTTGTTGACTTTTATGTGGTTGTCTTGTTGACTGTTTATATGAAGCTTGACATTTTGACTAATTGTCATTAGTATACACTACCTCACACAACTATGCATAAAATCAATGTTTATGTGCATAGTTATTGTATATAGTGTAAGATTTTACTAGCCATCATCCTTTTAAAGGAAGTGTTTCTCACTACCATTCATATTGTAAATGTGTGGAATAATTTCTGGAAACATGAACATTTTTAAAGTGATAATCCTTCCTCTGAAAAAGGGTTTTTTATAAGTTCATGACAAAAAATGTTTTAATGTTTTAATGTACTAATGATAAACATGACCTTTTCCACCCTAAAGCCAATATGTATAACAGCCGTACAGCCCCATAGGCAGAGATAGCAGGGCTGTTTGGTGTAAGCATTTATACAATAATAAATAATTAAAATAAAACAGGTATTACACAGTGTTAAATTTACTACCTTGAATAATTATAATACTAAGAAAAAATATGTTTTCAGTTAATCCTAACAATGATTTGTCTCACACATCAGTTTTTACGTCCTCAGAGCTCGGTCCTCAACGTCATAAGGACCTTTGCACTGACTAGAACTTTATTTTTCATTGACTGGAAGTGGTATAAAGCAAAGCGCATCCAGAAGTTGTTAAAGAATTTGATTTTGTTCCTACAAAATCACAACATGTTTGTACTTCTTGTACACCTTTATTTTGTTCATTGTAGAATCTCTTCTCTAAATCGGTATGAGCACTTTACTGAACTTTCTGAACTGATGCGCTGAAAAAACAGATTCAATTGTGAATGCTCACGGCCAAATACTAGGAAGGATTGACTTCTCATGTTCATGTATGTAGCGACGACGTGTTTTATCCTGTTATACCGCATGACTGTGCTTTGTTTTGACCCCTCTCTCACTTCCAGGAAGAGAGTCCACTGAGTGTCTCTAGCCCTGACTCTATTGGTACCTGGCTTCATTACACCTGTGGTGTTGGTACTGGGCGTCGAAGACGCAGATCAGGGGACCAAATAACCTCTTCCCCTGTCTCCCCCAAATCACTGGCTTTCA
This sequence comes from Molva macrophthalma, assembly GCA_027123675.1. Taxonomy (NCBI): domain Eukaryota; kingdom Metazoa; phylum Chordata; class Actinopteri; order Gadiformes; family Lotidae; genus Molva; species Molva macrophthalma. Next base: position 7,233,773 of record JAOPJO010000118.1, on the reverse strand, counting down.
CATCCAGTATTTTTGGCTCATGGCAACAGGTTTTTACACCCTTTAACTCATTACCATCACACACAAAGAAAAACAAAGCCGACTCGTCTTTTGCACGTCGTGTGCTTAAGAGGATCGAAGCTGTCTCAAGGGACTTCTAATCAGCAGATCAATGTAAAGATGCTGCCATGTTTTGCTTGCACACAACCTACTGTGCAGATCAAACATGGCATCATGCAGGCAAAACGCACAGCTTTCCTTTTGTTTCACATGTAGTTCTTGTTGCCCAACGTACAGCGTATGCGTATTTAACAGTGGCAGGTGCAATCTTAATGGCTGCCAGGTTTCCGTCGACAAAACAACGTGGTTGCCTTTAGGCAGCAGTACAGGGTACTCTCTCCCTGGATTCATTTACATTCATGTATACTAAAGATATTTTAATTACTTGCCATGGACTATGATTCATTTATGCATTTGATGCTCTTCCCCAGCTTTGTCTGCTTCTCATCATTGTTGGTTAGTTATTCTTTAGTTTATATTCTGTTTGTAAGAACATGGTCATTTTAAAGTTCAAGGCTGTTTATCTGTGGCAATCAGTTAAACACTCTTTGGTGTCCAAAAATACAACTCTATATATAACTATATATATATATCTAGATATAACTCTTGATATATCAAAAATAATAAATGAGATGATTTCTGAGAGTTAGAGATGAATCCGTCAAACAAATCTTCATATATTGGTTGTATAAATGCTAAGACAACAGTAGACCAACGCATCAGCCAAAGTTAAGCATGGTTGCTTTTGATGATTGAATATTTCAGCAATAAAAAACTATTTACAGCAGCCACCAACTTTAAATTCACCTCAAGTCATCAATTTACTTTACTTTCTATGGCTGTCCTTACATCTTATAGCCTAGCTCGTAGCATATTAGAAACCAATCAAATTGGTTTGCTTGTAGTCATCTTTGCCTATACTTAACATATTGAATTCTTTATATTCATCTGCTGAAACACAATTAGTTGTTCCTTGTGACAGTTTTTGTTAACTGGCAACCTGATGTAGTTTTCTGTGCTGCATTAAGGTACCATAACCGACACGTCTGTTTTAATCTTTTGGGTGTTTGGGTCTTTCTGTATTGTGTATTGGTTCTTTTTGAGACATTTCGTTCAACCAATGTTGATTGTTTTTAATGATATCATTTATTTTATATATAGCACGCATACAATTAGACCTATTCTAACTTTGTGTAGAATTTGAAGTGGTTGGCATGTGTATAAGGTCCAATACTTAATGTTGCTGATGATACGTAAATGTTGCTTTCAATGACGTGGCAAGCACACTAGCAGATTTACGTTAAGTTAAGTTAAATTTGGCCTTTACAAACATTTCTTTCTGCATTCTCTGTTTAAACCTATAACCTTGATGCATGCACGGCTGTCTGCCCATTTTGCTCATGAAAATTAACATTAACACCGCCAATCTGTATAACTACCTTTTAACTTTAATTAGTAACTGCCCATATTTTATACTGAAGCAGTCACGGTCAGAGGACAACTTAGTTGCTTAATGGTGCTTCCTTTGTTGTGAAGCCTTCTTTGTTGGATGTTCTATGTGGTGGAAGGGTAGGAGTTCTGGTGAAGCAAATGGTTTCGGAGCAAAAACACCCATTCCCCTTAAACTATGTTGTTATTATGTGCACTGCATCTAGACGGCAACTGTTTTAGTCTGAACATTGAATTAACGTGGAGATAATATTCAACCAAAGATGGTAAAAAAAAAGCGTTATTAACCAAGTTACTTTCCATACGGAAAGTATTCAGAATGCATCAATACCAATGGATGGTTGTAAATAATAGATATAATCCGTAATGATTAAAACCAAACTTGCTGTCTGGTTGGCAGGAAGGAGAAACCTTAAGTTAGGTAATTCTGTGTGTTATAACCTGTGTTACATGATTTTACTCTTTTGCTGATTTATTTACTTCTCTTCATTCCACTATTTCCATCAAGGCAAACAAAGTTTGCCATATGAACAGTCTTGTTATTTCTTCTATGACCGATACAGATAGTGCTGTAGATCATAGTGGTCATGTTTTCTAACTTGCTGATGAATGAATGAATGAACAGGGGCATATATGTATTGGGTGTTAACCACCACTTGTGGAGGATCTTTGGACTCCTTGACTTATCTAAACCATGAGAACTAAAATCACGTTGAGAAAAGCCTCCAAACACGGGCCAGCTTGCAGAAGGGGCAGATCAGAAGGCCCTTTGGTAACAAGATACTTTTTTCTACAACACAGAAGGCCAACCCCCTAGGCAAATGCTAGTGCTTTAACTTTACAATACACCGATTTTACAGCTTGCAATCAATGTATGCCTTACACATGGCTGCATAGGGATTTCAGAAAAGAAGCAACTTGCCAGTTTGATATATCGAGACACTGAAATTAGTGCAACTTAAAATGCATTTGGGCTATGCAAAAAACACTCGACTCAAATATCAATACATTCATGCCATGATATAAATAAGCAGACTCAATAATCGTGGTGGGGAAAAAATGAACTATAACTGGAATTTCCTATTTAGAATCCAGTAGGTTATGCACCACTCATGGAAGCAAGACATGAGGGTCAGGGCCAAGGGGTTGCCTTAGCCCTTCAGGTAAGTGCTTTGATGTGGAACCTTTAGCCTATTGTTTCTCTCCCAGTGTGGCCTTCAGACATTCAACATAGCGGTAGCTCATGACCTTAGAATTCCTTCAGTCAATTAGAATCACTGTGGAGTTCCGTGGAGTATTATTTCCCCCCCCACCGTTTCCCATCTGTGTTTGTGTGTGTGTCGTCTGACCGCAGAACTCAAATATCATCTGTTTGCGAGCGCTGTGGCTGATGGTGTTTAAGGAGATCCCTCGGCTTAGAGCTCTATAAACGTGTTCAAACCAAAGTTTTGGACGTCCAATTTGCATTGTGATGGCGTAAATACCAGCCAACAAATTCACAGCGCCATTGGCAAGTTGTGAGCTTATAATTTGATTGGTAGAAAACATTGTGACATAAGTCTATGGGTGTTATTGTTAAGAAGGTGCAAGAATAATACTCAAAAGGGTAATTCTTGACTTAAAAACTGAGGGCAAAGCTCAAATGAGAAGAAAGGCAGACACACAATTGCTTGTTGTTTTTTTCCCCATAGGAGTCCTTTTCTCTCACCCATTCTCATGCCTGCAGTGTAATACATGTTTTATGTGGATAAAGATGCATGTCTCGACTTCCCCCCCCCCCCCTTATTCTTTTTACTAACTAACTTTCATCCAGAACATTCATGTTAATATTTTCCATGTTTTTTGTAAACAAGGCTTGGTTTTATAGTTCTGACAAGTTCCTGTACACTCTTCTTGACAGGTCCTGTCAGAAAATAGTGCCCATCTGCAAAGACCTACCAGACTTCACTCAGAAGTTAAGCTCACTACTGGAATCGGTAAGTATTCAATGGATTCAGTAGTTTAGCTGTATTCTTAAAGTACTAAGGAAAAGTTAAGGAGTGGTTTTTGTGTGATTTTTTTTTTTTTTTGTTTCATGTTTGTTATTATTTGCTATGTGATGAATGTTCTAAATACACCTTTGTCTTTGCATAAAATACTTTTCTAATCTGACACTGAATGATCTCTTACTAAGCAAGATTTTTGCCACACAACTAAAAGGCGCTGAATCAATCCGATTTATTCTAGTATTGTCTTCTGACCTAAAATTCTTCCTAAAAGACCTAAAAGTCTTGCCATCAGGTAATACATAATAGTATCTTCCTGTTGTACATAAGGATACTACACTCCATGTAGTGAATTCTCTTTAATTTAACATATTTGATTCATTTCATGTTAAGTGATCACATTATTATACCTTCCGCATTCCCGGAAGGGAGAAAAATATTCAAAATATTCCAAAAAATTGCACAATTGCATAATGATGTGGTCATGAAGACAAAATGTATTTTTTTTTAGTAAGAGAGAAAGAAGAAATAGTAGAAATAATATTGATTTTCGTACTACTTTATTGCCCCTATATGACATCACTGTCATATGCAAAGGAACTTGTAAGGCACGTTTGTGGCAAGAATCTCATGAAATGCATGATTGCATGCATTCCAATAGTGTGGATTTGGCCCACAAGGTTGCTGTATGTATCTTCTCTAACTCTCATCAGGGGCTCATTGCGCTGGTCTCTTTAGCAACATGGTGCTCGGGGGCTCCTCAAGTGCACCAAACCTACAAGATTATGCTCGTGTGCACCGCAAAAAGCTGACCTCTTCTGGCTTCTTAGATGGTATGTGCAAACACGCACACATCTCTTGGAGGAAAAAAAAGATAAACTAATTATTTGAATAAAATATGATATCAATATTGCATAGATGGAAAATACATTTTGCTGTAATCTGCATCATATTCCCCTCATCGTCCCACAATATGAGTCCGTCATTTTGGTCAAAGGCTATTTGTTGTTTTGCAGTTTTAGTAAGGCATTTCGTTGTGCCTGTTATGCTTGGTTTATCAAATCTTCTGTTATGATTTTGGTCCTGTTTTCTGAAACGGTTAATGGTCATTAGTGTTTTTCCTCATGTGTTTTCAAATAGCTGCTTCAATTGTCCAGTTAAATGTGCATTTGTGAGGGATCGAGTTATGGATTAGAAAACAGTTGCATGGTCGCGGAACATTTCAACTAGCTTGAGCCTAAAATGACCTGGATATATGTGTAGTCAATGCGGATCAATAGTGATCTCAAATGTTAACAATTAACATTATTGATCAATAGCAATAAAACATGTGATCCATTCACATTATTGATCACTGCTTTTTGGTCTCGATACAGCCTGTGTTGAGCAGAATTTATAGGCGCCGTGATGCGCTGTTTATCAAGTGCGTGGAAAGCCCATGCACGACCAAGTTATGTTACTTCAAGTTCGATTTTTGGATTGCTTGTGTACCTGACGTAACGTTGTATAGAAAATGAATCATACTGTATGACTTCACTACTCTCTCGCTGAAATGACCTATTGCAGCTTTTGAGCAGTAGCTGTTGAACCGTATGGTACTGGAACCATGCTCACACTTTGTGTTGCTTTTCCACGCGTCACCTCACTGATGCCTTACTGAAGTACCTGTGCTACTTCTTAGCTATTGGGTCTTAACCGGGTAGCAACCATGCTGGGTGGGTGGAGCGATCGATATTGCAGACCTCTGATTGGTTTGTCGGAATCATTAGAAATCTGAGACACAGTTCAAAAATCACACCATTCCACAAAATATACAACATAGCAATCAGAAAAAAGTATCTGGTTTGCTTCCAATCCATTTTGTGGACTTCGCTGCTGTCTTAAGATGCTTCCAGTTGTTTTTAAAAGAAGAACTTCAGCAATCATGATATTTTCTGCTCACAGAACGATGCTTTGACTTGACTTTAAATGGAAAGGGATACATGAAGGGGAAAGGGAAGTTCTTAAGGGGAAATGAGTGCAGTTTTGCAGAAGTTATTGAACAATCAACAGCCATTTGAAATATAAACAGTACATTCAAGAGACTTGAAATGTAAAATGCATTCAGGCCACCTAATCCAGCAGGTGTGATAGAGTAGTACGACGATGCACCTCTGAAAGCGGCCACTGCCAATAGTTTGAAAATGCAACAGCGCTGTCATCTGGTGTTGTTGAGTACATCACTCACTGGGGTTTGCTGTTCGGACCAAACTAAGAATGTGTTCGACAGATTGATAAGAAAACTTAAAGGCCCCGAATTATACTTGAGTGTGGAGTGTGAAACCGCTGCCGAATACAGTGATTTATACAGAGTACAATATAGTCACTGCGATTAAGTATAGTGTGGATTCTTCTTTTAATGACGCCAGGAGTTTCCTACCATCTCGGTGTCATGGTAGTCTCTGCTTGAGCACTCCATACAAATGCACACAGCCCCTCACAATCGCAGCAAATTTTGTTCCGAACTGGTTTATCTTTAAATAAACAGAGCGGGATACAATAGCCCATATTTTACAGATACCAAATATTTACAAATACCAGATACTGACGTAATCCTTCACGTGGTATTGTCGACCACCCTGTGCACACTGTGGCGATGGAAACCCAATGGTCCTGCGTTTTAATCGCATCGGTCCCTTTTCTCTGTGCGAACATGGCATTTTTCAAAGTTGTTCACATTAGTTCCTTAAACCCAAAATGATCAAAAAATAAGGTCCAGGTTGAAAAAATCCATTAGTTCTCCTTTATCAGGGCAAGGCTAGATGGCTGTTAATGAAAGTTTATATTGTGTACTATAAACCTCTGTGAGCACAGTTAGGTTATGGAATATGCTTGGGAAATGAGTTAAAAAGAGTGGGAACCTTGGAATGCTATTGCAATTGTTGTTGTTTTTTAAAACTACATGATCATCAATTCTATAATGTGGCATTATAGTACTTGATTTGATTAGCGTCTATAAGAATGGCCAATGATTCACCTTCTTCAAAACATCATATTTGCTTGAAACTTCACGTACATCCTCGACTATTTTATCTGACATGAATTGTATTGTTTAATTCAATTAAATTTGTTTTATTTTAAGGATTCCAATAGCATTTAATTAAAGACACATTTTTACGGACTGTCAAATTCAGTCTGTTGCTGAATTTGCAGGCATTGCGGAAGCATCAATCATAGTAAAGCCTTGTTTAGCTGCTACAGTCTGCATTGGACTTTCAAAGCCCTTTGAACACATTGTGGATGGGGCAGAATTGTTGGAGTGGAATCAGGGTTTGTTTCTGGTTTACAGCACTTTACTTAGATCACTTTACAACGCTTTGCCGTGGTACCAGTAGAAATCACAAAAAATTGAATCTTTTGTAGAATTGTCTTTATCCAAGGCTTTCTTTTGTCGAAGATTAAGTACATTTTGGAATGGGACCAACCAGTTAGCTAGGTATAGATTTATGCTACACGTTAAGACATCGTCTTACCCAGTGATTCTTCCTACCAAATAGCACTTAGTTCCCCATCTGGCAAACAATATGAGGTAAAGTTACTGAGTCCTCCTTATTGACTCTTTGGCTCCCTAGCAAATTGAGGTAGTTGTTCCTTTAGATTTATTTGTATTTTTTCTTTAATATGTGATCATGTTGTGTTAAGGATTTGTTTTTTTATTGCTTAAATTGTTATAGATATTGGTTTCATGTGCTTTGCTGCCAATCCCTGCCCTGTAGTGGTTAGATGTGGTATAAAGGCAAGACTGAATTTAGTAGTAGTGGTTAAGACGAAGGCCAGTTGGAGGTTATGCCCTTTTTGTTTTTCTCAATTTTAACAACTTTACTCTGGCTGAAGTTACCTTAACAAAGCTCATTACTGCTTTCCCTTTCTGCATGCCATTTAATACTGGATTTTTATTTGGCTTCTCGTTATTGTTTCTGGCTAGCCTTTGTACATTTCAGTTGCCTGTCTTTCTCTTTCTCAGAAGCAACGCGCAGTTCTGGCGTAAAAAGGTTTTCAATATCATTTGCGAGACACCCAACAAATGGTATGTTTTGCTTTTTGTTAAATAAGATGCATCTTTGTGTTCCCCCTTTATTTAGAATTGGCTTTACTTCTGCCTTGATCCCACTGAGTGTCAATACAAATGTTTGGTCTATTGCATCTTTACGCAACCTCGGACACAATCAGCTTCTTGAATTCATGAATAGTAAGGCCTTTGTTTAAAAAGTGAAGTGGCAGGCAAGACAATGGTGGGCTATGACAGCTGCAATTATTTCCGAATTATTTTGGTTTTTAAAAGGTCTGGATTTTCTCTCTCATATTCTATTCTTTAACTAGGTACATTTAATTTAGTGGTGATGGTAAATGTAAGTTGAAAAAGCCTTTCCATTACATTCTTCTAATAAAATGTTTGTTTGGAATTCTGGTTGATATTGTTTGTTATAAAACCATTTCAATTTCTTTTCAGTGTGACAATTATATTCAAATATTGCATTATATCTTTCTATGGCATTTTTTTATATCAGTTGTGGTTTATAACATAACTACTTTTCATAAGTTTGTTAATTTTGAGATCTATTTTTGTTTTGATCTGCTTATCTAAATGGGTCAGTCTTATCCAGTGTGTTCTGTGGTAAGTGTTTTTATCATGTTACATTCATTTTATCTCGTATTCTTATTCTTATTCTTAGTGTAAAGATAGTTCATGTTGTTTTTAGTCCAAGCTCTTTTTAGTCTTGAGTTTTTCATTTAAAACAATCAATCAACTCTCCCCCTCCTTATATAAATATTACAGATGTTTAAAGGTATACTTTCTTTAAAATGATCCGTATTTTTTGCTGACACATTTTAGAATCCTTAGATCTTCACTACAAAGGTCCCCATTTTCTCTGATATAGAGGTCCATAATTGGCGACCCAAAATTGGGTTTTATAAAAGAATCAAATCTAGGTTTAGTATTTTATTGATGCACAGCCTGGTGGACACAGCCTTATCACAGAAGCTGTCTGTATTGCCAAAATGTGTAATTATTTTCAGTGAAATAAGTCATTAAGCTTGTATATTTCTTTATCTGGGCATTCATTTACCCTATTGCTTAAACCGGTATGCAGCTGCTTTGGAAAATGTTTGGACCCCTTCTCTTTTTGTACTTCTTAAATTATTTTTTAAATTGATAACACAGTGTTTGACCCTCAATCAATACACAATAATCTATAATGAGCACTAAACTATTTTAGACATTTTGCGCATTTATTAAAAATGTAAAAGTAACATCTCTTAAAGCTGCTGTTCAAGTTGACCGTGCCTGCCTCCATATGAGACAATTTCGATTTGAGACCGCTCCTGGCACATTCTGACCAATCATGGCATCTCTTTCCTGATTCCCAGTTCGGGGAATACATCTTGCCTGTCAATCACAGGTGCGTCAAATGCAACACTTCTCAATGGCGGAGAAACATAGGAGAGGAGTGGGCTTTTAATTGGTTAAGTTTCAAAATCTGTCTCTCTTCTGCCTCTTTCTGCTCTCTTGACAATGCTGAAATCTACATAAGCTTTAATTCAGTACTTTGCACCACCAGTACCATCTTTGGCTGCAATTAAAGCTTTGAGTCTTCTTGGGTTAGTCCCTACAAGCTTTACACACATGGATTCTGCGTTTTTTTCCAGTTGTTCCTGCAAGATCCTCTCAAACTCAGTCAGATGGAGGAGGAGTGTCTAAACTGCCATCTTCAGGTCTAGTGTCCACTGGTCTATGATGGGGTTTATGTCCAGGCTTTGGTTGGGCCACTCAAGGTCCTTCACAGACTTTGTCTCGGCTGTATTATTTGAGTCGTTAGGCTGAAAGATCTTCTCCTCCCAGTCAGATGTTGTGTGCACTCTGGTACAGTTTCTCTTCAAGGGCCCTTCTGTATCTGGCACCATTCATCTCTTTCAACGGACCAGAGAAAATATACCTCATACTGCCCTTTAAGTGCCGTTTGGCAAACTCCTGGCAGGCCTCCACGTGCCTTTCACTCAGGAGTGGCTTCCCTCTGCCATGAGGGCCGGATCGATGGAGTGCTTCTGAGATGGTTGTCCTTCTGGCAGGTTTTTGCCATCTCTGCAAAGAACCTGAACTGAAACTGTTAGAGTGACCATTTGGTTCTTGGTCACGGTCTTGATCAAGGCCCTACTTGCCAGGTAACAGTTTCAGCTTGGCTGGATGGCTCAGTCCTGGTCCCAAATCTTTAGGTTTTATACCCTTATATCAATTTATAGTGCCAGCAATTTATAGTGCCAAGGGTCTGACTACTAAATGAGGGTTTTCAGTTTTATTTGAATAAATTAGCAATTTGCAAATGTAATTATGGCTTATATTGTTCGAAGATTGATGGCTAATGATGTCAATTTGATTTCCATAAAGTTATGAATTTAATGTACAACACAAAGAAGTGTGCAAAAAGGGAATGGGTCCGAATACTTTCCGAAGATGCTATAAATGTTAAATGAGTACTGCGTTCAGCCTTGTTTCATACTGTTCAGATAATACAATAATGTATGTTTGTTTATTTATGTGATATAGTCATTATGTTTTTTGAATTACATTGTAGTTTTTTGTTTCCTTATTGGTTGTCACAGCCTTTATTACTAATATGGTGAATTACCCTGCATTTGATATATAGGAAATACTAACACAAAAGTAAATATATATATAATTTCAAACTTCACTCAAAAAATTCATTTAATTTTAGGCGCTTATGTTAAACCCTGAGCTGTAGGAAATCACAAATACAAAAAATATATACAAAATTGCAGAGCTTTTATATCTTAAATATATCGGGTCATTTATTTAAAACAACAATTGCCTCTGATTGCCCCAAAAACTACTTTTAAAACCAAAATTGAATCGAAAGCCAGTTTGGTTGATTTCCTTATGACTACACTAAGCAATGTTGCTGTTTCCCTCTAGGTTTTGAGTTATACTCCATGGTTCCATCCATATGTCCTTTGGAGACTCTGCACAATTCACTTTCACTCAAGCAAGTGGACGATTTCCTGGCCTCCATTGCCAAAAGCCATACCTCCGACTTTGATATCTCCACATCCACAGGTTTGAATAATTTAAAGCGGCTGCTTTTTATGCTCTTGTTTATGTTGTTTTTATTTATATAATGCGTTCTATCTACAGTTTCTGGGAAGAAAGTTCCTCTCAATACTTACACACCAGCAAAGGTCCTGCCCTGTCCTTTCACTGAGGGGAAAAAGATGGTGGAAAAGGATGCCAGTGGTAAATAATGCTTATTATTGCTATTATATTATTCATACATCATTTGTGTTATCATCAGCAGGTTATTTCAATTTTTCTTAAATGTACAATTTATTTGTTCCAGTGAGTGGTGCGATGTCAGGGAAATCCTCCCATTGTAGTTCCCACGGTTCTTCAGAATCGGGAAATGCATCACTGGGTCCTTCAACTGCGTGTTGCCCAGTTTCTCCCCAAACGACGGAGGAGCACCAACATCTGTCTGATTCCTCATCTCACGAGCAGACCAGTAAAGACTTGTCACCTGAAAGCCGTCACCCAAGAGCGGGATTAGGGATCGAAAACACTTTAAAGTGTGACATGCAAAGCCTCAAAGTGCCAGAAGAATCGGAATCATGCGAAGTGGCAACACAACCTGAATCCCAGGATTTGCGTGGGATGTGTTCAAACTACTCTGAAGAAAACAGTAAGACGTGTACTGCATTACCTCAGACGGCCCGAGATTCTGTTGGTAGTAAAACGGTGCTGGACAAGACTTTACCACAGAATACAAATGATGAAGAACCTTCAGAGACTTCTTGTTCCACTATCACGTCTGTAGCCAAGGAGATGGAACCACCTGCTGATCAGTAGGTTTAACAGATCTTCAAATCACCTGACATCTTCAGGATTTAAAATGTTGTATAATTAAACTTCATGCAGATTTTCATGTAAATAAGAACATTTACACCTAGTTATTTTGCCATGTAGGTATTTTTTTTTTCTCTTCAAGAGTATTAATTCCTCTCTATATGATGTTCCTTAGAATCCAGGTGGGAAAGTATTGACCCGTCAGTCAATCACTTAATTAAACATATATTATGTAGTATACTATATATTATGTATATGTATACATATACATATTTGTGTATATGTATATACACATTTAGAAATGTTAAAATAAATATAAAGACGTCCTCCAGAGATCTGGACAGTCCAGAAGAAATTATTACTTAACTCATTTGACTGTAAATCTTGCAAGTGAATGTAGCCTACGGTTTGGATGTATATTAGAAATATGTAACATTTTTCAAGCCAAAAATCTATCCAAAGTACACTTCTTTTTTTTTTACCTGGGATCTACACCTTGATGAATATACAGACTTTTTTATTAATTCAACATTTGTTAGGGTAGCTGTTCATTCCAAGCTGACATTTTATGTACTTTAATTGTACAGGTGTCCCTTCTTTCTTTGTGGCTTTACCTGTTCTTGTGACTTTTTTTTCCTGACGGGAGTTAATTGGTAGTTCTGGCTCATATGCCAGAAATGCCAGAAAGCTAGGGCTTATAACTTGTACATGTATGTATAAGCATCACCAATGTAAAATGTGTTTAGATCATTGCGCACAAGATCAAGCTTCAATATGTTTTTGCCGTTTTTCACTGCTACTGTGCCTGAAATCTAGAATTGTCCAATTGATTTGGCTTGATGACAAGGGTTGATTGTGTGGGACCAATTTACTCCCTGTTGTGGACAATCTAATGCAAAATTAGTAAGGCAAATTTATTTTTCTTTTCAGACAATTATGGCTGCCTAAAATATCCAATAAGATCCAATCTCATTATATTAGGACTAATGATGTCCAGAAATGTATCTTTGATCCATAAACTTGGACTACAAAAATCGCACATTGATAAGCATTCGTGTTTTAAATAATGGTATACTACAATGTAGGCCTATATGAAAATAAATGCACAGAAATGTCAGAGATTCATATTCCTCACCCATTGACTCTGAAATGTTAATGTACTTGTAGCACATATCTATTAAACGGACGATCAAACCTCATCATGATTTAAGAATTTGCTGAAATCCTTTCCTCACATGACATGACACCACAGAAACATGGTCAACTATTTTGAATGAAGTTGAATATTCTCAACTATGTGAGATTTTTCTTACTCCCCTGTAAACAAATGCATCTACATTGCAAATATTATCAATATTAAATAAAACATTTAGAGGCAATGTTAATTGTAAAAGGCACAGAATTTATATCGGTGTAATATTTATAGGAGTAGGCCTACCTAAATTGCATGCGCACTCAATCAATGCGCAATCAATTATATTATGTAATTTCAATTGAAATGTGTCTGATTATTGTTATTTGACAAAATAACTCGGGCCCGATCTTATGTGGGTAGATTAAGTGAAAGTGCCTATGAACCCATAATCGTTTTGTTTTTTGTAATGTGTTAGTATGTCTTCCATGATCTTGAACATAAGTTAATGGCAAAAGTTCTGTTTAAATATTTAAATTAAGTGATATGTGTTCGTACCATATTCAGCTTGTAGCTATAATGCCTTTAAATTTGGTTAAATAAACATGAAGCTAATGCTTTGCAGACACTTTATTATTACACAAAAATTACTGAAAATAGTTTTCTTGCAGCATAACCTCACTGTGACACAATAAATAGACAGTCAACATCTGATAATTATCAAATGATTATATATATATTTATATATATTTTGTGATTTTTTGATGACAACTTACGTAAGAAATAGATCATATATATGAAGATTCAGATCTTTGTAGCAATAACTATTTCCAAGTGGCACATTTTTGAAGGTTGGCAAAGTAACTAAAAAGGCAAAAATATATAGGTTGTAAACTATTGAAATGTTTGACTCAATTTAAAATAATAAAAAGTCTTCTTGGTCTTTATGAAAATAATCTACATGAAAAGAAAAACAAAATCAGTTACTGCGACTTCAGTTATATTAATAGTCATTTTCATAAAAATAAATACATTTGGCAGCCAAAAACAAAACATTTGCACATAAATGAATTACATCCCGACATGTGACCAGAGCTAAACGGTCCTGGTAATAGTTTGTTGGCCTACGAGGAAGAGTTGGGGGGTGGGGGTGCAGAATATTCTTCGTTCTCTGAATCCGTAGTGAAATCCTCCTCCTTTTCTTGGTCACTGCCCTCAGTGTTTAAGCGATCGAAGCCTTGCCGGGTGTAGCCTTTGTGAGTTGCAAGGAAATTTCCTAGGTTTAGGCCCCCAACCGCTTTCCCTGAAATGATATCAGAGTGAGAAGAGTAAAGAAATACATGAGAATTAATTAGCAAATGAAAAGGTTCATTTCACAAAACTTGTACGGACACTTGTATGTATACAATGCCTTTCAAAAAGGCCACTACTTTTAGGATTGATTTCAAAAAGCTAATGGCAACAACTTCTCTGTATTGTTTTTTAACGATTTAATGGAGAGATCCATTAAGTATAGAAAGACTTTAAACTTACTTTGAGGGTCATGTGTGTATAAGGCATGAGTCCATACTACTTCCAACAATTGGAGCTAAATTGGCAGACCAATCTATTTTCTTCATTCAAATGTATGTAGTATCAAATGAAAAATAAATATAATTTGATTTTTTTACCCAAACAAATAAAATGGTCATCCGTATAATGCTAGACATGGGATTCCTCGCTCTAAAAATACATATGTGAAAGTAAAACATGATTTCAAATACAAGAGGAACAATATATATATATATATACCCTTCAGTTTCCCCAAGATTCCTCCACCCGGCTTCACGTCCTGTATCATGTCGAATGTGTCTGAGGAGGAATATCCAGGTGAATAATGTGCTGAACAGAAATAAAAATCGACATTTGAACTTAACATGGCCAATAAAATGCGTCCGTTATCTCACCTCCATACACCCTGTTTTTCCTCCAGCGGATGAAAACCGCTATGGAAATGACCAGTACCAGAGGAATGAGCAAGAGGGTGGTCATGAGGGCTGGAGAGACCCCCTGATGGGTGCTCTGATCAGGCTTCCGTTTCTCAGGCCTCCCCTTCTCCTCCTCCCCTTGTTGTTGTTTTTGATGTAGTTCATATATCTGGGGGCGTTCGGGCTGAAACCCGGAGACCGTCTGGGCCTTGTTCTGGGCAATCCCAGCCACGGCCCCAGACACCTTGTGGCTCGTGGCTGGTTTCAGGTTGGTTTGGATGATGGTCTTTATTTCTGAATAGAAACATACGCAGTGATGTTTCATCTTTGGAATACCGGGGCAAAGTGTGGCAACTTCTCTGAAAACATCGGTTTGTTCGACAGCATGTTTTAGCTGCAACTGATGCCGAGTCTAGACAACCTTTCACTATGAACCCGAAATTAGGTATACATAGAGACACAAGTTAAGGTTTGCGGCAGAGCTGATTACGTACGTAAATCCCTTACTCAGGGTAACTGTCACGCTCGGCTATTTTCTAATGTAAATGTTCTACTCTACATGTTCTACTTCATGTGTTTTTTGAAAGAAATTGCTGTCTGCGACAGCAATTCTGGACCGATGACGTCAATGGACTAACTCTTCTGTTGGTTTTACGCGGAAACCATTTATGTTGCAGACTGCGATTCTTTTCCCCAACATGCGTATGAAGCAGTTCTCTTTCATATGAGACGTTAGCCAAGCGAGAGGGTTACCCTTTAAGTTAAGGTAAAGGTATCTCAAATCTCTTTAAACATTAGCAGGTCTGAGATAAACTAAACTTTCACACACAAGAACAACATTTAATCAAATCTCAGATCAAGGCAGGGTTAAAACCTGCTGAATTGAATGATAACCCACCAACTAATGGCTACACAATATGATACGGTTACGTTACGATATGAAAAGGCAAATCATTAAGAATGACCTTCGAGCTCTTCCACTTCAAACCCACTCTTCTTGACGGAGCGATGAGAGGCTGAAAAAGATACACGAAACGCCCGTTGAAACTCCAACGGAGATTGTCCTCAATCTTTGAATTTCTATTTTGTTTTACATATACAACCACATTGTGATGCAAATGACTTACTCTCAGAAGTGAACTTGAATACAGAACCAGAGGTGGCATCCCCTACGAAGACGCTGTCGTCCTGGGTAACCACTATATCATGGGGCATCTTGAACTCCTGGAAGGAAGGCAAAGTATGATCTTAATGAGTGACATTAGCATGCCTGCGACCCAGGTTCCTGTACTGTACACTTGTTCATATTTTTCACTACGCCTGCACATAGTATAGCAACTGGACAACAAACGTACGTACAAACACGGAAAAACGTCGAACCCGAAGAGGTTCGTGCGATCCGCAACAGACGAGGTGAATCTGTGCTATTTGCGGGTGTGCCGACGGTGGTGGCTACCTGATTCACTGGTCTGAAGACATTCACAATATCCTTGCTGGAATAATCGATGACAAAGCCTCTGATCGGGGCAGAGTATCCATCTTGAGATTCTCCGTTTACTGCGTAGATTAGACCTCCTGCATGGAGAACAAAACATTCAAATTTGTGTGTATAAAAAAAAAGAAAAGAAAAAAGCCTGACTCAACACCTTTGGTTGATCATTCCCATCTGCTTGTGCTTGGTGTTCTAAGATGTTCTAAGAACGACTTGCATTCCAAATCCAAAGTCCCACGACTGAACGCGCTTAATGGAATGCATTACTGTGCTTCATGTGTAATGAACACATTAATGAACATAAAGGGATTATTGGGATGTTGAGCTCGGGGCAGTATCCTAATGCATGACTAGTGCATGACTAGACAAGTAGTAGTAGTAGTAGTAGTAGTAGTAGTAGTAGTAGTAGTAGTAGGAGACAAGTAGTATAATCCGATTTTCCCTCAGTCAATATTTATAAAAAAAAATAAAATAAAAGAAGAAAAAAAATAATCGACACGTCGACGAGGGTGTTCTGTCCTCCCGATGCCATGAACTCACCACTGTGTGGACTGTAGGCGATGGCATACACTTCCCCTCCAAACTCCTCCTTCTTGATCTCCTTGAGGAATTCCCCAGAGTCGGCCACAAAGCACTGGATGCGTCCGTTCTCCCTGTCGGCCACGCACAGCTCCTGGCGGTCCGGGAGGTACGCCAGGCTGTGAGGGATGCGGAACGGAGTCCGTCTCCTCCGGTCCGACGACCCTGAGCGAAGGGGGAAAAAACAAAACAAAAAACAAAGAAAACGACGGTTTGGAAATCGCAATGGTGATGATTGTTTGGATGGTTATTTAGATGTAAACTTGTAAAACTAGACGACTGCTAACTGTCTCCTAACTGTGTGCGGAACACGTTCGCTACGTGAGAGAGCCGGCCGCAATACTGCACGCTGCTTTTCAGCGTCATTTAAAATAGGACTTCAGGAAACATGAAGCATTTCCAATGGTTGTTATAATAAACACAATGGTTATTTAACAATGCTTGGCCTCTTACATTGTAATATTCTCAATTTTTACATATTTCAAAACGTTTTTTTTTTTGTTTTGTTTTTTTTAAAGCAAACTGGTCGACGATTCGTTCACAAACCGTCTGGTTAACCAATAGGAAAGAGTGTTAAGGAACCCCCCCCCCCCTTATTACCTGCTCCCCACTCGGACAGGTATCTGCCCTCGGCAGAAAACTTCATGACCCTGGAGTTGCAGTATCCGTCGGAGATGTAGATGTTTGCGGTGACGGGGTCCACGGCCACGTCAGTGGGTTGGCAGAAGTGTTGTCGGTCGCTGCCTGGTGTGAAGGCCTCTCCCAGCACCACCAGCGCTCCGTCTCTCTGCTTGCTGCTCAGTTTAAAAACCTGCAGGAACGGTTGTGGAGAACGTGAGGTCATAATTATCACGTTTCCCACAGAACACCACGACGACCACCCTAATCACAATTGACAAAGTGGCAAAATTGAGTTTATTTTTGTCGATATTTATTGACGCAGTATTGCTGGTATTGCATTCATATTTGCAGCAGCCAGGTGAAACAAACTTTTAATATTAACTTAACCAATTCTAAACGATGTTGGCTCCGATTTATCAACATGACTCCAAATATCACAAAGCAATCATGGGACTGGGTGATAGCTTTACACTTTTGCTCTCCAGACTGCAGAGGTTATTATCCCGATCTTACCTGATGGAGAGCAACATCAGTCACCCAATAGTTATTTTCCTTGTCCATGGTTATTCCATGAGGCAGGTAAAAGCTGCAGCAAGAGACAAATTGGGGGAGAGTCATCTTTTAATTGCCTGATTCCTAGGCTTGGATTCAAGCGATCAAAGCCGTACAGGTATTATTTTCTAAAGGAAAAGGAAAGCACATCGTTGCTTACGTGTTTCTGCCAGAGGCCTTGAGGATCTCGCCTTTGACTTGGTCCACAACCAAGATGGTAGACTGCTGAATCGGCCCGATGGACCTTTGCTGGTATCTAGCTTTGTTGTCGAATGAGCTGGGGGAGGGGGGGGGGGGTGTAAGGGAGGTATTGCTGTAGTTAGAGAACGTTGATGTTAACGAGATATGAGGTAACTTTCCACACTAGCAGCTTCTCGTGGCCAGAGTTAGCAACAGAGAGCATCGGCTGATTAGCTCTTTGGCCCGGCACTGACTTTGTAGACAAAAACAAATGACAAGAATTCAAAGCAAGACGCAGCGATGTCTTCAAGCCGGGTAATAGTGATCTTTTATATGCATCTAACAAAAATGTTTTTCCGCTTTACCAAAGTATTCAAATGATGTGATTATATCTGAATACAACACGAACTAAGGATAATTCAGTCATCCCATGTTTGGCCAGGCCATTTTCACGTCAACTGAAGTGTGGACGTGAGGCATTCTCGGACTGAGGTCTGTCTCGCGCCCTTACACACAAATATGCATATATAATATGCATAGGCACAAAGGAAATTACAATTTTAAAAATCATTTGAATCCTGAATTTAGATTTGAATACATACAACTCTTTACAACTCTGAACTCCTCCCTACAGGAGCTGTAAAGAGTAAACCATCTGAACACATTACAAGTCAGAAAGACTTACTTCACTCCCCAGTGGTGGTCACCTCTATGGAAGATGACGAGATTACCAGACGAGTCAAGGGCCAGTCCTGATACCTGCCCCAGCTGGAGCTTCACCTCCGGCCAGTTCGTCACCTCTTCCAGGAAATAACCTGGATGCCACATCATGCACGTTAAAGAAACCATGCAAACAAAACGTATTGCAGAAAATAACCTTGCTAACAGATCATGCAAATTAAAAAAACGTAATCATGATCACGTACCATAATCCGGTGTTACCGGCATCATTGGCTGCACTGAGCCTTTTGGAATATCTGCGGGGCAGAAATTCAATGTTTGTCTTTCTATTCCCAAAAAAACAGACTAGCTAGGAATTGCTAGTAATGTAATTTTCTGATTGCATTCAGTGTGCCAACAGTCAGATGTGGAAAATGTGACTGTAAGCACACAAAAATGGGTTTTGCAGATTCAGCAAATTTCCCCATAAGAATGCCCTTTAGCACCCCTGCATCGCCCCGGGAAACCCCTTATCAGTGACCCAGGACACCCAAGCTACGCCCTGGCGACTACCAAGGTTTTTTTAAACCTTGTCACCACCGGCCAGTAATGTATGTTACATCGGGTCAATGTTACTTATTCACAAAGAAATCTAAAACTAAGAACGCATAAATGGCATTATTATACGACTTATCAAAATATAGAATAAGTCCTTCGGGTCAATATGAATGCCTTTGATTTATTGACCTGTTTTGTGTCCCGACATGACCATCATGTTATGTGAATCAACAGGAACTGGGAGGTCCGGCTGCACAGGCATATGCCTGAACAGTTCACCGCTGTCCGGCTCCATGCAGCTCATGAACGGAGTGGCGTATTTGCTCTCCATGTAGTACATGATGTAGAAGTTGCACATCTCGTCATCAGAGGTACCGCTGTAGTGAGAACAATGAAAACGTTTCCTACATAAGTTACAACACACAAATGAATGTCAGGGATTTCTTCACGTCTTGCGTGAAAAATTCCACTCTGAGGTGCTTTAATGACATATTCATTGCTTTTCCTGAGAATGGAACACAGGTGTGTCGATTGGGCGGAAAACATAGAATATATATTCAGTTCGCAAAGCACACAAAGTGCATCAAGTCATCGCTGTCTCATTTGTCTTTGCAGATGTTTAGTTGTATGCAGACTATTTGTATGCTTTTGTTTTCATAAACATTTCCGTATGTTTGTGTCCCACTGATTTGACAAAAGTGTCATCAGTCTATCAATGCAAGTCCTCAACCAAAGCAGCATTTGCACACGTTGATGAAGCTCCGAACAGAAACGAGTGTATAGCCCCCACAGGGGAAACTCTCTGTTGATCATTCATGACATGTTCTGTTGCCACTGCATGGAAATAGTACAGTGTAGAAATATAGTGTAGAAATGCAGGAAAGTTATTGCTTGAGTAAATCACTTGATATCAGGTTTCTGAATGGTTATGACATGCGCAACAAACAATAATAAACACTAATACAGTCATAATTATTCAACACCATGGATTAATCATCGAGCTGCAGTATTCTAATTATCCTCACCCAATGTACGTGTTTGAGGTCCTTCCCTCTCCTGTGAATACACATCGGGATGCGATGGTATCTCCAAACTTGACATCAATGTCTTTGGTGGCAGGATAAAAGGCCTGGCAATGGAAAAAATATGAACCAAAAGGTAAATACGCTAAACCAATGATCAGGGGTGCAAACTGGTGAGGACCCAAAAAGGGTCCTCACCAATGTGGAGCCCAAATCATACAACTATTCAACGTCAAAATGATATACAACCATTATGTGATGCATTTGATGAATGTCAGCATCGGTAGTAATCCATCAATGCAGTGAAAGGTGTGTTGTTTTGAAAAGTATGTTTTTTTTAAATTGACCGTAGAGGATGGATCAATGCATCATCTAGCCTAGGGGCGGTAAATCAGCTCTCTGCGACGATCCGGACACAGCATGTCACGCGGGGGCTACGAGAGCGTTTGTGTGAAGTACCTGGGGTAACTGAGGGGACTGCCTGCCAATCAGAGTCCACCTCCCACCTCGGATCCTGTAGCCGCTCACCTCTTTGCCTGTTGAAAGGTAGGTTCCCCCCCCCACCACCCACCACACCGAGGTTACAGTTAGAGCAGATTAACGTGGGTATAAAAAGGAATGGACATGCCAACGGTAACGAGTAATATGCCAGCGCTAAAGAACAACCCAAATATTTGGTCAACCCTCGGTAAAAGGCCTTCACCTAGATGGTGGGTATGTGTCCGGAAGGCGAATGGGTAGATGGGGTACGACTCGTAATTGCAAGCGGTGTCCGCGTTTGTAACTGTGTTGGGAAAAGAAGACATCTGATTGGAGATGGCACACATGACAAGAAAACGACTAAATGTGTTTCAAGAATAAATGACGCGTGTGATACGCGTAGAGCAGTCCAAACGTACCTTTATTTCCTGGTGGGATAATGGTATCCATACTCATCATCAGATAAATGCCGGCGATAAATCGCTGTCTGTAGCAAACATAGACAAAAAAAAAAAAAAAGGAGTTTGATTGAGGAGATATAAATGGCCACATGTAAGTAGTGGGTACTTTTAGTGGGTTTGTTATCCATCCACACATCACGCCAGATATCACTTCACATATACAACTGTCCAGTAAGACAACAAAACCTTCAGCGAGGTCCCTGTGATAGCGTCTCTCTTCTTTGTGAGCGCCAGCGAGGCGATATATATATGGTCTATAATGTGTTTGCCAGCATGTACATGCTAGAGGTATGATATATGCACAAATTAGCATGGATAATAAAACTCACGTTTAAAAAAAAAAAATTGGATAGTCATTTCCAAAAGTCAACATACGTAATAATGGTGCATTTTACCTGTCAAATTAGACCAATAGGGTTGTTTGAGTGTTGAGTGTTGAACTAAAATACTTACCGTTTAGTAGTCATTTGCAAGGTAAGTCCTGAGCAGTCTTTATGGTTGTCTGCAAAACAAAGTACAAAGGGTAATTCTACATAGCCGTCATCCTTACGAAAAGGTGAGTTCACAATAAACCCAAATACATTCGGCTATTCTTCATGTGTTTCCCTCAGGTTTCACTGAACTCTATCCACCCCAGATATGAACTGAGCCTGACAAATACACTCATTGTGCGCGTACACACACATACACACACGCACGCACACACTTCATTTGAACTTTAAAAATAAACTGAAATTCTCACAGATACAATAGAAAAACAAAATGTATTAAAACAATTGATTAAGTAATGATGTTTAAGTCATGTTGAACAACTAATATGTTATGGCAGGTCATTATCAGGTAATTTGTACAATTGAGTAATGATTCACAATGCCTGTGATATATATTAATGAATATATTAGTGACTTGAATAACAAATGAACAATCCGTATGCAGCCAAAACACACTGTTTCGAAAGGACTCACCTTTAAAAGCATTAATGTTTCCATAGTGTATTTGCAGCACAAAATGGGAAATTCCAGAGTTTCCTCCGACTTTAAAGCCAACATCTGTTGAGACCAGAAAACAAGAAATATCCTGGTGTTAACAATATAACAGCATGTATAACAGCATGGCTAGCATTGTCCCAAAACCATTTTCTATTAAGTATTAAGTATTAGTAAATGTTTAAGAAAATATCAAATGCATAGCTAGCCAGCCCCAGTAAATGTGTTGACTCCTCAAGTAATTTAACCCCAAATTAAAACTGTATATTTGTCTTTCTAAGGAAAAGGACAAGTAGCCTATTTGAAGAACAACAAATTGCCTAAAACATGTATTTACAGATACATAACACATTACAACAGGATTGCTGTGTTACTCCGAATGTTAACTGTACTGGTATTAGTCTATGCACATCAGATAATTCGTAACATTAACTGTAAAATAAGAAACCAAGTAAATCAGTATGCGATTCCATTACTCTCATATTGACATCGTTTTCAAGTAGCCCATATACTACAACAGCATAATAGAATTACTGAAATACAGTTATTGCCTTTGGTTTTGGGGTGTGCCACCAAAAGATTTGCAGTGCCCCCCCCCTATGTAACATGTTTCTTGGGTGCCACTGGTTCCAAATACACGAACAGAAAATGCATTGCACTGCTCTCGGCATTAATAGCTATACAAAAACATGTCTGTATTTACCTTTGGGTAGCTTGGTGGGCGGGGCATTACGGGCCCAGGCATACATGATGGAGGCCTCGTCCTCACAAATCCCTTGTACACTCCCGCAGTCCCTGTGAATATAATGTTCGGCATTAGCTTAATTATTGGTTCACTGAGATAAATGTAGTGATAATG
>JAOPJO010000118.1:7172175-7210724 GCA_027123675.1 Molva macrophthalma | reverse complement strand
TATATATATCAATAAATAAATATAGTTAAATCAAGTCATTCACTATATGTATTCATTTGTTTGAATCTAAGAAGGGAATTGTATATGAAAGTAGTGTAAAACTGGATATGAAGCCAAGACTAGGGAGATAGGATGGGACGCGTCCCTCAGGACCTGATTGGACGACAGGTGATTTAGTGGCAGGTGTTGTTCGATCAACTCATCACCAGCTTCTCTTTACAACAGGCATGCTTTTTGTTAGCAGACTTACCAATAGCCACTTGTTGATACAGGAGTCTGGCAGCCATAAAGGAGCATGTGGTGGGCTGTTTCCATACTAGCATGAGGCACAAAGTCCACTAAAAGGGAGTAATAGCAGAGTAATGACATTATTTCTATTTGCGAACTGGCGATGCTGTAAAACCACGATAGAATAAGCCTGCATGTTTTCACAATGATCTCTCTGAGTTATCTCTGTTAACTTCCTTTCTTCCCTTTTACGAATTCAAGATTGATTCATTGATCATTTTTATTACAGATTGTGTGTATATATAGAGAGAGAGAGTTTAGGTCCTGTCTATTTATAAGGACAACACATTTGTGCTGGATAAAAGAGTAACTCTGCTGGATGGAACTGTTAATGCAAACAGTGATTACTCACCAATGTAAACATCTCTTCTTGTTGGGACAGGTACTGTCATGCAGAGGTAGGTATCCGACTGAAACAGTTAGTGGATAATGTTAATGCTTCTTAAATTAATGTCTTCGTTTAGAGTTTTTACATTTGTGTCAGATGTGTGGCTTTAGATGAAGCTGTCTCATGAAGATGGAAACAATAGGTGGCTAAACGATGATATACATTTCAGAAAGTGCGGCTGCTCCGGGCACTTCAGGTTGAACATCTCTGAACTTTTCAGGAAAGCGCTGCTGTCGTCCCTTTTGCTTTTTCCAATCACATATTATGTCAACTGTAAAAGTAGTATTTCATTTCGGAAAAGAGTAGGTTGTTACATATAAATGATAGACTCTGCAGCGCGCCGCAAATGGGTACACCCAGATTTGATGGCTCCGTCACTGTTGATCAGCTGGAGTCATTGGTCCCAGGAATAAATGGCGACCACAATTTAAGAATAAAGTGTTTAGTTAATTTATTCTATACTTCAACAATACTGAAAAGATAGGGAATGAAAATAACATAAAACAAACAACATGCCCTTTTTGTTTTACCACCCAAACTGAGTATGACCAGTGTTCTTGGGAGTAATTCTAGGCAGTTATGTCTGACCCACTCAACGTAGCAGTCAAAGTGAGGCCGGGAGAGTGGAATAAGTGGAATAAGTACACTGGAACAGGTATAACGTTGCACAAACTGACATGTTCCCACTCAGTTCCCACTGTGCTGCAAAGCTTGCATGCAAAAGGGTAGAGAATACCCATGAGATAGTAGGTGACTTGCTTGACATCCTCTCCCTGCTGCACAGCATTGATCTACAGAGGCGCGACAGTAGATCAATATGTAGAATAACCCCACATTATAAATACTGATAGGCATCTATCCGTGAAACCCCAGTGAGTTCAGAGCAAGGGAAGGGGGGGGGAGGGGGTGCTGGTAACCCACTGGGAAGTGTAGACGGCTCAGTGATCACGCCGGATCTCTGCGATGATCCGCTGAGAGGAGTTGTCATCCTTTCGGCTTCATTCGACACTCTGTTTGTTCGGCGGTCAATGACTCAGCAAATGAGTTCGCCTGGGGGCTGAAACCACGCAGAGCCAGCCATCGTTCTTTGTTTTTAGATCGACTCTCCTCCTGCCGTTCCCCCCGCCCCGCCCCCACCCCGCCCCGCCCCGCCCCGCCCCATCGTTTGAGACACATTGCAGATGGTGCGCATTACGGTGAGCGGTTTATGTATGTGCATTGCGGCTGTTTGGCATAAAAGAAAAAAAAACGACCCTACTCACGGCTTTGGGCGTGACCCCGGGCATGTGGACGTGGACAGAGAAGTTATAGGGGTTGGCCGTCCGCATTGGCTGCTTGTTCCTCGCGGTCATGCACCCACCGGGATCAGAAGGCACCGTTTCCTGGTACCTAGACAACAAAATGCAAATGCATTTTGAACCCTTTTTTATGTGCACACTAATTCCAATAAAAGGCAACTCTGGTTGGCTAAAAGAAAATATATAGAATGAAATATCAGAGTATGATGGTGTGTGAAATGATTTTGGGCATGATTCAGAGACCCTGATAGTCATTTCGGAAAGTTTGTCATTGCTAGAACTAAATTCCCTTCATAGTTATGCCCCATATGACGAAGCATCAATAAGAAATGAGTGAATGAGTGAATCTGAATTGCTTTAATGGACTGCCAAGACCAGATAGAGCTAATTGAGTAAAGAGTCATGAAATCTATCTAGTATAAATTCTGTTGTTGAGACTATACCCCTTAATGCTGCTCTGAAGGCCAAATGGGGCACATGATTGTGGCTACTCGTGGATGCTTTTATCTGTGGTGTAGGACAATCAAAAACCATAGCCACATTCCCTCCCTCTCCCACACACACACACACACCAGACAATATCAGACTTTGCAGTATGAAAACACGAGCTCACGTTTCTAGCTAGCTCTACCTTCAAAAACCAAAAAGTGGACAGACCCGTCAGTGCTAGGGGGAGGGAGTGGATGTACATGACTGGATTGATTTCCACATATGGGCGTGGCCTGATGTTGTTCATTATTTTATAATGTTCTTTTCTGAGCACAGCCTTCAGCGCACATTTCTGTTCATCTTCTAACATTGTCATTCAGTCTATTGCAGATAGAATGGCTTTGATTGCTTGCTTGTTTTTGAAATTCTGCAGACTGGGGTCGTGGAGCGCCTTGCTCCTTTACGACCTAAAACTCCCTTTTGGTGCGTCCACGTTTTGGGTTTTGAAAGGTGGTTTCAACGGGAGCGAGGCCAGACCAGATCTTTGGCGAGAAACTGAAATCCAAGACTATCTTCTGGCCACATTAGGAAAACAAAAGAGATAGTGATATCGCAATGTTACCTTTTGAATCTGTAGAAAGAGCCGTCACTGTCAAGGCTGTGACTCTGACAGATGAGCCCCAGTGTCAGCAGGCAGTGAAACAGGCCTCCCATCAGGCAACGTAGGAGCTGCAGCTCCTTCCTTCACAAATAGAAAGGTAGTGACGCGACCAACAGTAAGGGTGATAAAAGAGAAGTTAAGCCAGATGAAAGTGGGGGCAAATTGCAATGAGCAACGAGCATGCTGGTTTTAGCAAGTGATTAATGTTTGATTCATAAAAGATTTCATTCAATTATCTGCTATTTCAGTGAGCCAATGGTTGTTGAAGTACCCTAAAAGTAACAATTGAGTAACACACCTTTTGTTTTCTGATTTCAGAAGGGGTTGTACATAAAAAAGCCCTTTGCAAAGCTTTTCTTGGTGAGACCCCAGTGGGAAAAGGGGGTAGAGCTACAATTGATTGGAAGACGCAGATTCTTTGACCTGAAGTTTTGTATCACCCTCTCAACATGTTAGATAGAATCTCTGGTAAAATGGTGTGCAGTTGTCAATGTTCAAGACCTGTTAAGAAGATATAGCGTTAGCACATGTGTTGCAAAAACAACCATCAAGTGACATTCACTGGAACACTAGCTATTCTATTAGAATGAGTCCTTTATATCTACATAAGGAGCTGGTCCTCTTCCACAGAGGCCACCATGTTTCTACAGTAGCCCAGGGTATTCAATCAGCAACCTCACTGCTAGTTGCTATTAAATTATACACACTGGACCTTAAAAGAAGATTCAATTTAAATAAAAAAGTTTCAATAATAAATGTTTCAAATTAAAACATAATATATATGTTTGTGAGTTTTAATCTAGTATTTGACTAATTGAATCATCTAAAGACCAATATTACATGTAGGCCTAATTTAACAACAGTTTTATAATCCTCCCTGGTTAAAAAAAAGGTGCTTGCCTATTTGCCACGTTACACTTCCAAAACCTGAAAGGTAAAAGGAGGAAAGCCATGAAATAAGAGGCCTATTCCTGATAAGCAGCCTCCCTGGTGGTGACTCACCAGTGAGACCCAGGGTGCTACGTGCAGATAAGAGTTATGCAGAAAAAATACGGAAGCAAAAATTGGAAGGAGGAGGTGTTTAGCACAGCATAGTGGCTTACATCATAGCAAGGGATCACTATGGTAACAGAGTTCTTTACACTCCCACGAAACAAAAAAACGCAAATAGTCTTCCATTTCTTTCGATTTGAAGCGTCAGAAAGGCAACACATCCATTAAAGGCTCTGGTCATCCATGACCCTTTCTGTAGGAAAACGTGTAGCAGACACTTCCTGGTAGAAAAATCGGAATGTAAAATTCCACTGTCACATTTCTCATGTAGATATATGTGTCGAGATTATTTTTTTCAATTAAAATAAATTGCTGCAAGGGACAGAACAGCAAATTCATGATCCCAATCTTATTTATTAACACAAATTGAACCACCTCGAAAAGCAAAAGCTAACTGGGCAGTAACCTCAATCACAGTTGGCCCTGCACCCAAGCACACACAAATAAGACAATAATAAGACACCGATATATAGCCTATATATATCGGTTTATTGTACTCATTCTAAGGAATTTGAGATATGTAGCACAAATGAAAACGACGTCCAAATGAACCCAGTATATGCAACGGCGGGCCTTCCTTGAAAACAAACAGTCAGTGAGTCAAGTGTTTTTTCATGCCGATTAAATAATTGCGGAAGAAGACAGCAGTCTAAGAAAATACTTATTTCTCTTTACAAGTAATATCGTGACGACTAATATAATCTGTAGATCTGGCAGAGAGTAAGCGTTATGTAAATAACGCTGTATTTAACCATTATTTCCTACAAACGCATCTTACCTCAACAACTAGCCACTGGATTTGTCAACATCTAAACATAAAACAGATTACCTTAAGCACTACACCATATAGTATTTCGTAGTGGATCAGTAAATCATATTTAAATCGTATTTTTCCCCCCCATGTATGTATTATATAAACGTTATTTGCATTGTAATAACGTCTATTCTATTCCATAAAGCACGACAAGAAATGAATAAATAAATCCTCGTTTTCTGCAGATTGTAGAATATTAGTAAACAAAACATGATTTCAACAACATCGATTAGAGAAATTCAAGAGTGTGCGACTATTTTGGCAGGTTTGTATACAGCCCAATGCCACCCGCCCCAATACATCGTACTATAACTAAATATGTGTTTATCAATTACATTGATAGTGATAACGATACCTATAGTCATATATGGCCTTTGGATCCAATTTAGGTAGCAGTCGTTGTTCGCATACCTGTGTAATTCACCTCCGAACGTCGTAACCCTGTTGTCAAATCGTCTGAAATCATGACTTCCGCTGGGAAACTGTGACGTACTTCAAAGTAAAACGTCAAGGGTTTTTCAGAATCATTAGAAATGTATCTTCGCATCACCATTTTCAAATCCGTAATATTAATGAACAACTTTTTTATTCGAGGATATGGACTAATTTTAGGTATATAACCAAAATAAATATCCCCAAAATTTAAATAATTTTTTTAAATAATTGGATATGATTAATTACGTAGAATTCTTAACAAAAATATTTTGATTTTAGATGAATCATTACAAATGTAATAAACCAGGGAAAAGCTATATGTGTAATGTATGAAGTGCATTATTTCGAAAATCCACAAATGTCAATCCTGGTGAAAAATATTTACCAACCGTGGGATTAAAACACGTTTTCAAAAAGTAAAATAATAATGAATCATATTAATAATATGCAAATAACAAATGTATACAATAAATAGAAAATGACAGCAATGTATATGGAGGATGCAATCTGTTTCCAAATTTAGGCTTTGGTACGATAGTGCCGCTTATTAGAAAAGCATATTAAGTAATCAGAAATATGAAGACAATACTTACTATTCTGTTAAATTGAATATATTTAATTCATTTTGCATTTCTTTTTAACATGGTGTCTTTGACCTCAATTACATTAATATAGACACTCAAAAATGGACAGTGTTGATATAGTAAGAGGTCAGATGAAAGGAAAGCTAAATAATGTGACGATAAAAGATTATCCGATTAAGTTAAACCACCAATTGAGGACTGGTTTCTTATAGCCAATCAGAATAAACATTTGAGATACCCAATCAGCGTTAACCTTTGACCTCTATGTTGGCAATCATACATACCATCATGGCTAATATGCAGGTGATTCCATTTCCTGAGGCCATCTGTCCTGGAGCAAGTGTTAAATAGAAATCCAACAGCCTGTGACCAGACCCCGGAGGGCAGTGGGATCTTTGAAGTACACCGGTCGACACATTCTGGATTCTTTATCAGGTTTGAAATGATTCGGTATTATTTGGAATGATTCGTAATACGGGGCATGGCTCTTTTTTTCTAAATAGTTTTTATAGCAGCTTTTGGCTGGGTTCGTATGGGGATAAAGGCTTTATATCATTTCTGTTACAATACCACGATTGACGGGAACCTCAAGACCATTCCTCCATGGCCACTCATAATGAAAGTCCAGAATTTCGACATTTTGGAAGGAAATGTCGCAACCCCCATGTGATGAAAATCCTGAAACTTCCCAAAACATGCTGTGGGACACTCATGCATGTACTCATTGATTAACTCGGGAGTGGAATGAAAGTGGATGCAATGTACACCTGCGCTCGA
Organism: Molva macrophthalma; assembly: GCA_027123675.1. Lineage (NCBI taxonomy): Eukaryota > Metazoa > Chordata > Actinopteri > Gadiformes > Lotidae > Molva > Molva macrophthalma. The sequence continues at coordinate 7,203,997 of JAOPJO010000118.1, read as the reverse complement.
TAGCTGTGCAAAATACACATAGGATTAAATATAGCACAGGAAACCTCTTATGTAATCCCACAGATATCAATGATATTTTTATTCAATAGTACCAGGCTGTGTTTTTGTCCCTAAAGGACAAATATACAGCCCAGGTTCTTCTTAGAGTGCACCTGGGTGTATCGATAATCTAGGACCTCGTTGTGCCTGCTGTAGACACCACTGTGCCTCTCTCAAGCATATCTTTGAGCCACATTTGATCGCCAGGTTGCAGGAGTGGCATGCAAGCATTGCAGGCTCAGTGTCTTTAATCGTAGCTTTGTTGCTGTTTTTTTCTGTATCATTGTACTTCCTTTTTCAGGTTCTCCATTCTGCCCTCCCCATTGCTCTGTGAGAAATAAGGACTGGACATCAAATGGCTGAAGCACCAATCTTGAACTTTCGGAAGGACTCGGATGCAAACTGTGATCCGTTGTCCAAGTGTACCACTTCTGATAGACTTGAAGTGCTTGAGCATTGCTTCCGATTTTATGATTGTTAGTTTGGCCACTTCAAAGTATCTTGAAAAATAGTTCACAATGACTGGACTATTTGAGAAAAGTATTGTTTGATTTCTGTCTGAAACAGGTCTCCGCCTATAATAGTCTATGGCCTTGAAAGGAACACTTGGCATCATTTCTCTGAGGTTTGTTCTTTCATGGGAACACTTTTTCATGTCACAGTTCTTGATAATTTTTGTCAACTCTCTGCTGAGGCCTGGCCATCACACTGCTTAGCTCTCTCCATGCATTTGGTTATTCAGATGATCAGATGATCCTCGTCCATCTTCGTCATCATGTCTGCCCTCAGCAATGTTGGGAGTCGTTTTTGAACTGTGAGCTTACCTGAGAATGGCAGACAGGCACTTTGGCAGATAGGCAGATAGGCGCTTTGACACTATTTCAGTAGAAAACTTGTCTGGCCATTCTTCCACAAAGTACTTCAGCTGCTGGACTATGGCGTCATTATCCTGGTGTGTCTGGATTCCAGCCTTTTTTCTGTAGCTGGCAGACTTGCTATGACAGAGTCCACATACAGGTTGATTTCTTCCTCTTGCATCCCCGTCTGCTGTGTTGCAGACAGGTGCTCTGGACAGCACGTCCACAGTCACATTGTTTTTGCCGGCCACGTGTGATATGGTGTAAGAGAATCTCAGAAGTCACATGTTTAAACACTGTATGTGCGATGTGAATTAATCTAAGCTCTTGTAGCCCAGCAGAGGAACAAGTGGCTTGTGAGCCGTCTCGATATAGAAACTTTTCCCAATGAGGAACTCTGATAACCTCTGACAGGCCCATGTGGAGGCCAGCACCTCCTTCTCAATCTGGGCATGTTGCCGTTTGGTGCTGCTGAGGGCTCTCGAGGCATAAGCCACAGGTTTCCACTTTGCGTCTGCTTGCCACTGGAGGAGCACAGTGCCCATCCCACAGGTCATACAGGGCTAGGCTTTGGGTTGTCGTCAGTTCTTCTTTGATGTTATCAAAGGCCTGCTGCTGTTGTGACCTCCAGGCCCACTTGATTGACTTCTTCAGTAGGTCTCTGAGAGGATGTATTTTCTCGACTAGGTGAGGCAGAACCTTCCCAAGGTGATTTGTCATCCCCACAAACGTCTCGCCTCAATGACATTATGATTATGATTATTATTATGATGTTACTGGTCTCCATCATAGCTTTCAGGGTGTTCACCTTATTGCGGGTCAGCACTGACCCCCAAATGCCTCGATCACCTGCCCAGGGAACTTTATCCTACTCTTTGAGAACTCACACTTGTCATTGAGTGTCAATCTCGGCTCCTTAAGTTGTGACATAACCCTCCTTAGCCTCTCATCGTGCTCCCTCTGTGTAGCTCCCCAGATGTGCACATCGTCCATCTGACACATCGTCCATCTGACACATTTTCGTTTCCGAAAATGTTCTGGTGCAAGAGATTCCAAAGCACAGACGGCAATAACAATACTGCCCAAACAGATGCTTGTCTCTCACCACTGATTTGTTCAGCGCAGTGGGGTCAGTGCATATTATCATCCTGTCCGTGTGCTTGGGCACCACCACCATGGGTGCGCACCAATGACCTCATGCAATGAAATTGCATTTTGGTCGACCAGATATACCGGTAACCAACCTCACTGCGGTCTTTGACAACATCTCTCACCCTGATCTTCTGGAATGCCTGGCTGCATTTCGAGTCACCCTTCAATTGTTTATCTTCCTACACAATCATAAAACATTAGTTTATAAAGCTGAGGAACCACAGGTCAGACAGGTCCACCATTACACAGGGTGTTCCACAGGGGTCAGAGTTGGGTTCACATCACTTCTCTTAATATATTCCCTTCCCAACATCTTCTGTCACCACAATGTACACATCCACTGCTATGCTGTGCGGGGATTTGTGACAGGAGATGAAGCATTGTCAGCGCCAGCTGTGAGAGGGGAGAAAAGTAAGAGGTGAGCATGATTGTTGGAAATGTTTTGTCTGCTTTGTAGGCACATATGCTCTCTTGCAGTAAGGAGGTTGGGTTTTTGACAAAGTAAAACATATAGACAGATTATTGGTTATGACTATGGAGAATATTGAGTCAGCCATAATAATGCTACATTGGGCATGTGTAACAAGTGTGATTTGCTAGCCTGATAAGCTCAGAAAGAGACGGCTCAAAGAACTGGCATGGTATAAAGAGAACAACAAACAGGAACTAAGAGCAACCGATCAATGATTGGGCAGAAAATAAGAAATTAAAAATAGAACTCACTGGTGGATACAAGACGAGGCGCATTTAATTACTTCAATCTATGTCAACAGACAATCTGACAAAGCACACATGGACGGGGCCAACTTAGACAAGGGAACACATACCGGTGAAAACAAGTAACAGATTAACACAGGTGGAGAGAATTCAGGGAAACAAGACTAAGCGGAGAAGGGAATACAAAAGGACAAAACATGAAACTCTTCAAACTGTGACATAGTGTTGATGTAGGCCTACTGAAGCAATTGAGTACCAATGACATAACTTTGGATTATTTGTTTCATTATGTTGTTCTGTATGTTCTATCCATTATTTATTATAAATAAATGCCCAGTTACTTAGGCCTTTGTTTGGCCAGTGTCACATTCAGACCAAAGGATGATCGCAGTACATACACTCGATGAGGAGGTCAGCACCAGACAGAATCATATACCAGTGGGAGGACCTGAATGTGGAAATAGAGACACCGAAGTTTGAGCCACATCCTGATGGAGCGGGAAAAAAAGGCATTGGTTACAGGTGGTTCACTTATTAGGTTAGAGGTGGTTCACTTAAATTTATGTAATTTAGGTAAGAGATTAAATGTAATAAACGTTTAGAAAAGTTTTGGGAGGCAACACATAGCTTTTTGCTGTTCTTGCCTCTGGTTTGTATGTCACTTAACACTTCCCACAGCTTGATTGGCTAGCCTGATATGCTCAGAAGGAGACTGCTCTGGCATGGTAAAAAGAGAACAAAAAAAACGGAACTAAAAATAACCGATGAATGGGCAGAAAATAAGAAATGAAAAGTAGAATTCACTGCTGAAGACAAGATGAGGAGCATTTCATAACGGCATGCTATGGCAACAGACAGATTAGAGTTGGAAATGGCTGGTATCCGGTATTTCTGCATTGGGTAACTGGATTGGAGTTTTTCTTTGGACTTATTTTACATAATGAATATGTCGGAGTGAAAGACAAGACCATATGCATATTATTGTTAATAATCGACTATACATTTATGTATTCAACATTATAGGCTATATAAATGTACTTGCAATCCATATCAATGGATATCAATGGAAAAATAAATGTAGAAGTAAAATTGAATTGAAAATGAATAAATAAAAACATCAACAAATGAAGGCAGTGTGTTCAGTTATTGATATAATTTATAATTATGTTTATCATTATATAATACCATAGTGGATTTGTGTCATAAGTCATCATTTGTTGTTTCACACATATTTCATATTTTTCCATTTTGGGTCGAGTGGTCCTCCATTTAAATTGATGAGCATTCTTTATGATTTATCCCATCGTTTCTTTCTTGGTATGGTTTGTATCAATGGTTCTATCAGCAGGATTCATGTTAGAATAAAGTTAAAGTTCCCCTTTATTGTGCATTGATCATTTTCAAACCATTTCCTGTTGCCTTCTGCACAGTTGACTATAATGTATAACATTCCATGATTTCAAAATGTATAGACATACTAATGATGAGTTATTAATCCCACCACAGTAGTCGTGCAGCTTTGGGACTCTCCTGTTGAACATGAAGCCGAAATGTTTTGCCGGAAGTGCTTTGTTGTTATTGCTAGAGTTACAGCGCTCCTTCCTGCACTCCCCCTTAACACAAAAACACGGATCCTACAGCCATGATCCAACGCTGACTACGGGATAGAAAATGGCGACGGCGGCGAGCCGTACATCGTCACCGGGTATATTGGACGAAACTACCGCCGTAAACTCTGGAATCAGTTCTCAGGGAAACTCAAGTAACGCTGATGTCCATAGTAGTTTGAACAAATCGAATTCTTGCCATGGGGAACTTTCACACTGGAGGCGCAAAGATATGTCTAAAGTCAGAAGTGAGGCGCTCAATACTTCAGAATCACTCGAGAGGGTTCCGATAACATCGCAGCAACGCAATCATGTTTTGTCAAGTTCCTCGCCAGATTTAAAGCAGTTCCGAAAGTCAAACGTGTGCCATCTCAATGATTATAATGAGCAATGTAGTCCGGCGACGCTTTTAACGGACTCCAAATGTAGGCTTTCAGACGCAGAGAAAAAGTCCAAAACTTCCGTAGTTCATTGCAGTGACCAGTACGGACTGTTTGACGCTATTTCGGGATTGTCACTGGAAGTACCTGCAACACTGAACAGGTAACGTTTACGGTTTTCAAAGTTACCACTCAAATTCACAGTGAGATAATTGATCGAACGTTGTCAAGTGTTTGCTGCGTAAATCATGCATTTCTTTTGCATTGCATTTGACAGGGTATAATCCTGGCGTCTATCCAAACAGTAGTCTGTAATACAACGATTTGGAGCTATAAACGACGTTGTAGTTTATTGTCACGGTACCTTGCCATTTCGATAAATGCCTAGGTGTTTGAACTAGCAAACTGGTGGCTCAGAGTGTTTCAGCCTATTTAACAGTTATTGTGTTTTTAAACGGCCATTGCTAAAGATGGGATCATGTGCTATTGAGCCAACCACCTTGAGGAAAGTCTTAGTAAGTCACTTTACGTTTGACTGTAAAGTAGTTTACAATTAAAACTGTCGATTGTGTTCATGTGGGCAGTTATTCGATGTAGTAACTGGCAGAAGTTGGATCCTTAATAGTTGAAACAAGGCGCATGCATTTCATAGGCCTTGGGATATCAGAATTCACAATATGGAATGCATTTCTGTAAAGTCAAATCCACATGCCTTGCACACCTTTCTAACTATTCGGGTATGATGGACCCACTATTTAGCGGGATTAGATGTTATGCAAATAGGATTGACTTGAATTGGCGTACTTTTCAATTACTAAGTTGTTATTTACAAGATGTTTGTGGTGACTTGGTCTGTAGGCCTGTGTGTTCCAAGGTATATTCTATTATATGCATTTTGACTTCAGCTGATCACATTGCATTCTACATTTTCGTCTATTTTTAGGCTTGCTTTTTAAAAACAATATAAGGCTGATCTCTCATATGTTCGATTTCTGTAGTTTTTCAACTCGGTTATCTTGTATTTTCATTTGTACACAACATACTCTCGTTTTTCGTCAATTAATGGGGCACTACCTAATATTGTAAAGTTTTCAACCAACACCGGTTGTTTTCTGAGGAGAACTCAGCCCTTTCTGTCACAATGTGTTATTTTAGGACTTTTGTTTTGGAATGTTGGTCGGCAATTTGCCCTGTTACTTTTTGATTGACAATCCTTATTGAAAATACAAAGCCTGGGTCTTTGTCTGGGTCAAAGTGTTCCATGACAGGGATGGATCGAAAAGTAAGGTAAATGTTGAATTAATTTGACTGAGATGGTAAGCATTGAAGGAAGGCTAGAATAACTTTCTAACTGATTGTTTTTTAAGCTAAGTAACAGTTTTATAATACATTTCTGTCATGGGTCGAAACATTTTGGATGTGATTTGTATATTTTGAGTTTGGGGGGCAAACACATCCTTGCAGGGACAATGATGGCAGAAAAATGGATAATGTTCAGTTTCAAATGGTAGTTGGGTTTCAACTAAACTCTTTGATCATTTTGAACTGAAATTATAGGAATCATTGTGTTATCCCTTCGTGCGTGTTGGAGAAGTCACTTTCTTTTGGCACCCATGTTTAGATTAGCGCAGGGTTGCAAATGGCACTATCGGTTTCTATAGTTTAGGGGTCATTGAATTGTCTTTGCTCACCACGGCTCTTGGTGTGAACCTCGGCCCCAGTAAGCAAGGTAGCTCTGTTGTACTTGCACCCCCCACAGCTTGTGTTTCAGTATTATGTATCTAACCTGCATATCGATGATTGATGTCCTCTATTGTAACATGAGATTTTGAGCTTAGCAGCTTAATGCCATTAGTTCTCTGACACCACAGCCGCTCTGCAGCTGGGGCTCGAACCGGAACCCCAGTGTTGCAAGACGAAGGGAGGGCAGAGTAGGGTTGTGCTGATCGACGATATATCCTCTGATCAAGATTGTTTTGAGGAATCGCAATCTCCTAATCAAGAGGTTTCTGCCGCAATGTGAATCACAGCGGTATGCCTCCGATTCATGCGAGTACTGCGATTCTTTGCCTCTGCTACTTGCATCGCCCCGTTGACTCAACAAGTGATTTTCATTTTAAATTCAGAAACAACAATGTAATCTGAGAGGAAGCAAATTCGTGCTATAGAGTGCACTGTAAGTTTATTTGCCTAGAGTCAATTCTAATGAACTACAAATCTGTTCTGTTCAGCCACATTCTTTAATTGTATAGTTGTAATATCGTATTGTGAGGGCCTTTCCGGCTCCCGTCCCTACTTCCAATTTCTTTTTATACGTGTGTTAGTTCAATTCATTTTCTCGTGTCATTTTCCCAAATTGAATGGAGAACGCAAATCCCAGAATAATAATCGACTGGGATTTGTCATTATTGTTTCTTTCACCAAAATCTGGGTATTCATTGACAAAATATATTGCCACCCAGATAGATGAGATGTGTCATGAGACACATTTTAGTAACTTATATTTATAAGTAACTAAAATGTGTCTCATGATGTTGGTGCAAACCCTCTTCTCTCAGCTTTATACTACTTGTACTCTCTCTGGATCTGCTGTCCCCTGCAGCAGGGATTGTATAAGGAGGAAACCTGATTTTGGGAGTGCCTGCCCATGTGAAAGGGTGTGTGCGCAGCTACTATTGACTGGGGCACACTCTTTGCTTACGTGGAGGTTTGAATTTGACCTCCTGCCTGCTGGCTTTTTCATGTCCCACCTGCACAAGAAACAATGCGCCTTTGTCTTGGATCATGGCAATTTGGGATAGCTGTTACTTGAGAAGTGTGGGGGTGGCCACAATACAACCTTTTATTCAGAGTGAAGGCAGACATGTTGTGTTGTCGTTCTACTCAAAGCGCTAAATATAAGCGAATCCTTGGACGACAAAACCCGAAAATGAAAAGACTGTTGTTATTTAGTCCCATCCTCGATACAATGTAATGAAGTCTTTAAACTTCAAAGGTTAGGTTATATCATTGGTGTTATTCATGCAGCCGATTAACATGAACCCCATGATTACAATAAAAAAAAATCTAAAATCTGAAAGGTTTTATTTTAATCTGAAATAAACCATCCAAACGTTAATCAGAAGAAAAATATTGAAGTAATCTGTCTTTAATAAAGTGCGTTCTCTCTGTAATGCTGGTCTTTCTTGTTGTTTTAAGCTATGATATGGCGACGAAGCTGACCCCAAGAGGATTGCAGAAGATCGAGGACCGACCGGAGGAACGAATGATTCGGGAGAAACTTAAAGCTACATGCATGCCCACCTGGAAGCATGAATGGCTGGAGAGACGCAACCGGAAAGGCCCAGTGGTATGGAAGAATCATACGACAGTACACAGAAGAATACAAATATCCTTATCAGGTTCAGTGGAGGGGCAAATGCTTCAGAGAAAGAGGCAGGCAATAGTGTAGGGCTGTACCCTATAATTGGAATAGCCGAATGATTGTTCCGAGGCGCCTCGAATTCTCTCAGTCAAACATGGTGGGTTTATATATAGGCTGCTCTAGGCAAGATTTGAGAGCTGGCAAGAGAGCAGAGGCAATGTTTTGAAAAGAAAATGACTCCCTCCCTTCCTAAGTTTCTCTGCCATTAAGAAGTGTTGCATTCAAGCTCCTGTGGTGTAGCTTAGCTATATGTGATGGACAGTTAAACCAATCCGAGAAGGGATGCCCTGATTCGTCAGAAATGAGGCGGTCTAAATGGTCTCATGCAGCATAATCAACTGGAAACAGATATTCTTCCATTTCACACACTTAATACCTGACGGATGACTTTGCCATTTTTAACAAATTACACTCTTAGATCATACAGGTAGGCTGTTGATCTTGCCTACAGCACATTCTAATAGGCCTACATCAGTTGCATTAGGCGTACATAGGCTATGAACCATGGGTAAGAGAAAGTAATGATAATAATTTGATATTGTATGTTGGAGCTAATGATAGATCTACAACTAAAAACGTGATGGATTAACGCTCCCCAACGGTAAAAAAAAGTAAGACTAAAGCGAGATGTGCATGTTTACGCTATATGCCACTGTTTGATTTCAAATATGTATTCAAATTAGCATACGGTTTACTTTGTTGACCTATTATTAGTATATAAGGCTAATAGTATAAAAAAAATATATAAAGCATACTTATTTTGTTCAATGTTATTCTTAACATCCTGCCTATGATACAATGTTTTCAACCATGCTGACCTCCAGTTTGTGATACAATATAAGTAAGTTCCTCTGTCTGTTGTTCCTCTCTTTTTATCTGCTTAGGTAGTGAAGCCGATTCCCTTGAGATTAGCAGAAAGGGACGCTGGGCCACAGGGGCCTGAACCAGGATCTGATGGACCATCCGCCTCATCCTCCCAAAGCGCCAGCCGTTGTAGTCCTACACCGGGCTCTGGCTCTCTATGGTCCTCTTCCAAAGTCACCGGGAGGCCAGAATCACCTGGCATGCGCCGGAGGAGGATATCTCCAATACCCGTAAGTGGCATCCTTATGGAGATATGTTCCTTCCAACATTTTAGTATTAAACACTATTAATATCAGATATGAAGTCATATTATCTAGGATCCTTATTTAGTGTCCTAGTTATTTAAAAATGTATTAGGAAAATAGCTTGAAAAAGTGTTTTAAAAAGAGTAGCATTTCTTAACTTTCAGGGCAGGAATAATATATTTCACAATTCTAAACAGTGCCAAATGCCTTATACATTTAGAGTAATACAAATACCGTGTGGGGATTGGAGTGTGACTCGACATCCCAGGAGTCCACCATCTTGCCGACACCGTCCACTTTGTGCTCAATGCTCATTAGCTTTATGCTGGTATTGTTGTTGCTGTGCAGTTTCAAAGTGGCCGAGTCACCCCGCCACGGAGGGCTCCGTCTCCCGACGGCTTCTCTCCCTACAGTCCAGAGGAGACGAGTCGGCGCGTGAACAAGGTCATGAGGGCTCGTCTCTACCTGCTTCAGCAGATAGGACCCAACTCGTTTCTTATTGGTGGAGACAGCCCCGACAACAAGTACCGTGTTTTCATTGGCCCACAGGTAGGATATACTGCCAACACAGAATCATCCATGGCAACAAACTCATCTTTTATATTGAATATTATATATTGAAATGAATACTAGTTCTAGGTTCATATTTTTAATAGTGCCTCAATTGACATTTTCTGCTTGTGTTGTACATTGTGCCAACCTCAACAGCTTTGGGATTGTATCAATTGTTATCCGACTTGTTAATAGATGACATCCATTGTTCATTAAACTGAATCTGAGTCTTTATTGTGATTACATCACAGCACAACAGAAACTCAATCTAGGCTAGGGTTCTTCTAAAATGTTTATGTGGCAGCTGGATTTTGTTTTGGTCTATTTGAATGAAGCAACACGTGATCTCTCTTTGCAGACTTGTAGCTGTGTCAGAGGAGCCTTCTGCATCCATGTCTTGTTCGTCATGCTCAGGGTTTTTCAGCTGGAGCACTCAGACCCCCTGCTCTGGAGAAAGACGCTCAGGAACTTTGAGGTAACCATAGTATAATATAACATGATGATTCATCATTCTTAGAATTTTTTTGTGCCTTGAACTGCCTATGTTTTAAAAAAATAAAAATTAAGCTCAAAAGCCAAACCTATACCTTCTTACTAAAAATAGGCAGTCAACCGTAAAAGCAGAATTCTGTTTCATTGACCACAATGTTTTGGCACAAAATACTTTGTAGATATCTATTAAATTGCCTGTTTCCCATTCAGTTGTCATATTTTATTTATGCATTATAATGCATTTTTGTTTCAATGCCATCTAGGTGGAGAGCTTGTTTCAGAAGTATCACAACCGGAGAAGCTCCAGGATTAAGGCACTGTCTCGCAACACCACCCAAAAGACTGTGTCCAATTCCCCCAGCACAAGTACATCAGGCATTCCCATCCCCAGCAATGAAAGCGGGTTAGTACACACACACACACACACACACACACACACACACACACACACACAGTTTTAATTCATGTAGGTGTGTATTTACGTCCATACGTGCTCTCTCCTTCCAGTTTAAAAAATGAGGAGGAGCAGATGTGTCCCATTTGCCTGTTGGACATGCTCGATGAGGAGAGTCTAACGGTGTGTGTGGAGGGCTGCAGGAACAAACTTCACCACCATTGCATGTCCATTTGTAAGTTGGTCCATCAATTTGAATAACGCCTCCGATGAACAGTCAAACCGATGTAAATGCCATTATGCACTATAACTGCATGCATAACACGAAAAAGGCAATCTCAATGCATGTAGACATCATCAATGCCGTATATTAACACCAACGCTGTATATTAACACCAATGCTATAGCTGTTTAGCTAACAGGGTAGGCTATAGTGGAAAGCTATAGTGTCCGCCTCTAATTCACCATACCTTTTAATCCCCCATCATCCCATTTCATTATTACCACAGTTCCATCTCTTCAGAGTGAATTTGTAATTGTAATTGTACTATTCTCAACAAGCTAATGTATCCCTTAGGGGCAGAGGAATGTCGGAGAAACCAAGAAAGCCTAATCTGCCCACTGTGTAGAGCCAAGTGGAAGTCTCACGATTTTTGCAGGTAATTTCGATTTTTATGCAAGTTGTTTTCAACACAGAAGATATTGAGCATATTGTACTGCCCTACAATTAGGCATTTTTAGTTATTTTGATTCGTATAATGGAGATGCAATCAGTGCCAACATATCAGTTCACGTCACTACCAGTATGTTTACATGCACACACAGCAAGGCCGATTTTAACCCGGTTACCACTGTAACCGAGCGTCTACATGGCAGTTAGGAAACCCGGTTTCAGCGGGAACCTGTCTACAGCTGGGTAGCGTAACCTGTACACTCGAATACATAAACAAGAGCATGTTCTGCGTTTACGCTGACACGAATGAGCTGTGCATGTTACAGTACTCGCTGTCTTGTTTTGTAGGAAATTATTTGTATGTAGCAAATCACCTCAAGCATGTAAATCAACAGAACAAATGAATAAGTCAAGAACATTGCACTCAATGCGCTGTATAAAACAATTAACTGTGTCTGATTCTTAATGGATAAAATGACTGCTACTGATTTGTGGTTTCATCCTGCAGCCTTGAGTCCTCAGTGTCTAGCGAGGCTTCATCAGGTCATAAACATTCCCAACCGTCATCATCCTTTCAAAATGTAAACCCTGGGGCTTCCTCACAAGAAGGGCCTTTCAGCCTTCCCAACTACACTGTTCAACAGATACCTCAGTCATACAAAGACCTGGCTGAGCCATGGATTAAGGTGAGCAGATTTTTCTTTCATTTTTCCTCATTAGTATGATCACTTAATAGGGGGACTGCAATTTAAAACCAATTCGGCAGAAAAGCCCATGTAGAAATGTCAACTCCTCTTTACATACACACCCAAGTATTAAATCCTTTCCAGGTATTCGGTAAGGAACTCGTAGAGTGCCTTTTCTCCCGAAACTGGAACATCCGTGAGATGGCCCTTCGAAGCCTCACTCGTGATGTCAGCAGGGCACTGCTCCTCGCCAACGGCGAGCGCTTTCCTGGAGCGGGACAGGGGGCAACAGCGACCAGAATGGGCCATGGTCACAATCAGATGTCCAGAGATGTGGTGCTGGGGTCCTGCTGTAGTGTCCTGTCAATGGTCTGCGCTGACCCGGTCTATAAAGTCTATGTGGCTGCATTGGTGAGACATCACTAATTCACCTCCCTTCATAGTTATTTTCTTGAAACATTAGCTTGCTATTTAGCAAGCTAACTTGATCTCGTATCACAAAAATCACAAAATGTGATATTTTGTGAGCACTTTGAAAATCTTTTTTTTGGAGAAATTGCTCTTTCACCATAAAAGCTAAATAATACATTTTCCATTCATTCATTCAGAATACTAAACAATGTCTCACCTGTCCATAGAAAACTCTGAGGGCTATGCTCGTGCACACCCCATGCCATTCGGTCTCGGAATGTGTAAGCCTACAGCAACTTCTTCAGCCTGTCATGGAGACCATCCTCGTGAAGTGTGCAGATGCCAACAGGTACATTACTCATATTCTACTGTTGCTCCCACAGCCATTTTCAACCATGGTTGTAAAACCCCTTTAGGGTCCTTGGTCAGGCCTCAAAATGTTTTTGACTGCTCACACACAACGTTATTGGTCATAATTCACATTTATGATTTTAACTTTGAGTGGTATTAAAGATCTTGCAGTGGTGGGTCGACATTGCTGAATGCATATAGTGAAACAATGGAATGCATGAAGGAGGATAAAAGAGACTGTTGTGACTCTCCCTGACTTTTATACATGGATTTACGTTTTCCTTTTTAATGAACGATAAGTCAAAGCATTTCAAATAACAAAGGCTTTCTCCCTTTTGCATTTTCAGTCGTACCAGTCAGCTGTCAGTATCCACTCTTCTTGAATTGTGTAAAGGCCAAGCTGGAGAGTTGGCCACGGGAAGAGAAATCTCCAAAGCAGGTAGACTTTTTAGATGACTCAGGTGATTATTATTATGACACGATTCATGAGGGTTGTTGCCTGGTCGCAGCCCCTGAATCACTTTTTAGAAATGTTCTGTGATTCAGGGTCTGGTGTCGGTAACTTGAGTGAGGCTCGGCTTGAATTTTGCCATTGGAGCTGTTTTGAAAAAATAAAAAACATTGGAGCAGAGAGCAACATCTCTTTAAGGGAACCGTTATCCGGCTAGGGATTGGTTAAGGTCGAAGCAATCCCGGCCAGTCTCTGACAACGTGTCATACGGCAGAATATGTATTAAGTGAAACGAAAAAGAATAGCATAAAAAAAATGTATAATGGAAATTGATGATAATCTTGAATGCCATGTGAACCTGCATAGCCATTTCCGTTTCTGTGCATTTATTTGTCTTTTGACATTTAACATGATCCACAACCAAACTTGCTGAACATCCATCTCTCTGTTTGCAGGTTCTGTCGGTATTGGCGGAGTGGACTTTGTGCTGAACTGCATCATGGGGATTCAGACGGAGGCAAATAACTGGCAAGGTCTCCTGGGACGCTTGAACCTGATTGACAGGCTCTTGTTGGAATTCCCAGCTGATTTCTATCCACACATCATCTCCGGAGGAACTAACTCCAAGCTGCCTCAAAACATCGTTGAGCGGTAAGTAGTTTCAGTTGCAAAGAATGTGCATACTTAAAATGTGAAAAAGGTTATTCTTCTAAAAGTATTGGTTGTTATTATGCTGATATGGCAGTGCTATAATTATATCTGGTATGATTAATAGGCTTGGGCGGTATCTATTTTTTCATACCTTCTTGCCATTTCACTAGGGTATACGGTGTATGCAGTCATTTTAGAATGCGGGACTACATGTAGCCTACAATGCTGTGTCTAATGTGCAAATTCCTACTTGGACAAGTCTGGCTGGGTTTAAATACTGATGGCCCATAGAATAATGAATAGATAGGAAATACCGGCCAAGCCTAATAAGTAAGAGGGGTAAAACATACAGTAGGAATGACTTGTGTAATATCTGAACCATGCTTCCTCTTGATCTCTGCCCAGGTACCAGAAGCTGCTTCCCTTGCTCAGTTTTGCCCTGAAATCTATCGATAACTCCCATGCTATGGTTGGGAAAATGTCTCGCCGTGTATTCCTGAGCGCAGCAAGAATGGTGACCCACGTGCCACACGTCTTCATCAAGCTCCTGGACATGCTCAGTGTCACCAGCTCCACTCACAATGCCCGTATGCGCTGCCGCCTGTTGGCTATGGCTGAGGAAATGGACATTTTGGATCAAATTAACATTGACCTTCAGAGCGTGGAAAAGATGGGCAAGGCACAGGAGCAGGCTGGTGTCGCTCACTTTAAACCCTCTACACTACAGAACAAACTCAATGTGGCCATGACCAGCACTCCGAGCAACATTGATCATTTGACCATTAAGACAGGACACACGCTTGATGGAAAGGTGGGAGAATGTCTTGAGGAGACTATAACGGAGAACATAGCTGCCACGTCTCTCACTGGATATCACAATAAGCTCTCCATTGCCACTATTGGGGGATTCCAAATTGGGAACCAAAAGCCTTCAGCTCAGATGGGAAATAGTCTACAAGGCCACCGTCTGAATTGTCTTACCTCTAGTCCTCTTTCTTTAAGTTCCACATCTCAACCACCCGTGTCCTACTTTTGTCCTAACAATTTCCCCGCAGCACTTCCTCCTTCCAACCAGCTTTATAAACCAAAGTGCTCCCACCTCGGCTCAGCCCCTTCAGTGCACAAGGCCTGCTCTGCACCCTCTGTCTCGTGTAAAGACGCGATAGAGCTGGATTTGCATTGTGCGGTCCAACACCCCGACATCCTCGTGAAAGGTCCCCTTGGAATGAGGAATGTCGACAACACCATCATTATGAATGAGGATGTATGTTTCATTCCAGTCCAGGAGGAGATTTGTCATTTGGAGACCGTGGTTGACCTCAACACTTCTTTGAAGGACATTCTCAGTTTTGATTTACCAATGTCAGTGGACACATTCCAGTCTGGATCTACAGTCTTTTCTCCAGTGCAGGGAGACAAGCAAGATTTGAGCACATACGGTGACCGTGTATCTGAAAGTCAGAAGTGCAAGGCAAAAATCGAGGCAGAGGAAGAGGAGGCCTTATGCTTGGTGATGGAGATGTCGAAATCCCAAGACGCCCTACCCATCATTCCTCAGCTTCAAGTTGAAAAGGACGGCGACATCATCATTATGCAGGTACATATGAGTGGACGTGTGCCTCTTTTCCCAGATCAATACCTCACATAGCAATATTATGAGAGGGTCATGTGTCTTTTTAGATGAAAGATGCAGTGTGTAGAATTAAATGTTATCTAGCGGTAAAGACATACAATTTATAAACCTATAAAGGAACCTCATCATTTTGACTTGAAACCTGGCTATACGATGCTGTTTTTTGGGAAGTACCTACTGGAACCTGACAATACAGGCCAGCACAAGCAACCGCAGTTAGCCACTATACACCTATACAAATATGAAATATTCTAATACCGTATGGCATATATCTCTTTATATATCTTTAGACACCAGGGACTCTGACTGGCCATACCAAAGCAAAGCAACCCTACAAAGAGGGCACGGAGTGGATCAAGGGGCAACAGATTGGACTGGGGGCCTTTTCATCATGCTACCAGGCACAAGATGTGGACACTGGTACCCTAATGGCTGTTAAACAGGTACGGTCATACCCTCCTCACACATGTTCTTATCAGTTTGAATTGTGTTGAATTGCTACAAATCAAATTCTCTCTGCAATGACATCAAGACATAAGTAACTTTTGTAACCAAACATGAATTATCAAATATTACTTTTTTTAGTACCCCCCCCCCCCGGTAGATCGTTTCAATGCTTGGGGATACTAGAGCTCTTGTGTTTCCTCCCTCTCCTAGGTGACCTACGTGCGGAACACATCCTCTGAGCAAGACGAGGTTGTGGGGATCTTAAGGGAGGAGATCAGAATGATGGGCCATCTCAACCACTCCAACATCATCCGTATGCTGGGTGCCACCTGTGAGAGGAACAACTACAACCTCTTTGTGGAGTGGATGGCCGGTATGCTCTCCACCAAATTTAATGTCTTATGAAACCACCACGCACTGTGAAACATGTTTCACGGTGTACTGTGAGGGGAAACCTCGGTGCCGTCGGACCAGGCATTTTTGCAGAAAAACCCAAGAAAATGTGTCCACCTATTATTATTTTTTTTATATATATATGTATCATAGGTTCCCCCTAATGCACCCACCTCAATTTTTAGATTGGCATTGGAGAAATACTGTGGAAAAATTCTGACTGCAAAATAGTGTAATGCTATAGAAGAATAAATTACACATGATGATCCTGTGGGAGGAGGCATTAGCTCATGAATGGCTTTAGACTAAGTGTAGGAAGCATTAAGAGAAAACAAGTGGCTTGAAAATAGAAGGTAGCCTATATATTTGATTGTGTAGTACGGAAGCCATAGTATTATGACACCCAGACGTTGGGAGGCAACACATTGCAGACACAGAGGACTGTATTTGTGCTAACAATAATGCAACAAAAAAAATTAGCTCCCACACATAGTGTGTTTGTGTGCCATTTCCTGTTGTGTTATATTGTTTTAGCATTGTATGAGACTATTTCGGTTGGAACACGCACGTCGGCACTGTGTGCACACGCACGTCAGCACTGTGCACACACACACGTCAGCACTGTGCACACGCACGTCAGCACTGTGCACACGCACGTCAGCACTGTGCACACGCACGTCAGCACTGTGCACACGCACGTCAGCGCTGTTGCTGAAAAATATTCGAAGGGGAAACACGGGTATAAATGTGTATGTTATAAAAGTGCACCCACAACGTTTAATTCTGAATGTAGTAACATAGACTGTTAGAATTTATAACAGAATAAAGACCCCATGCCCATTTTTCAGAAGGTGTTTGGTATGAGACAAAGCTGGCACAAGATGAAGATGAAAAGAAGGAAACGATGTTGTTTTTGTTGCGTGTGTAAATAGGGGGCAGTGTTTCTCACCTGCTGAACAAATATGGTGCCTTCAAGGAGTCTGTGGTCGTCAACTACACAGAACAACTGCTCCAAGGCCTTGCATACCTCCACGAGAACCAGATCATTCATCGCGACATCAAAGGTACGGCGGATGGATATACATATAGATACAATGATTTGAGACAAGGAAAATCAACTATTTGAAAGTACTTAAATCGTACACATGCAACCACATAATCTACTTAATCTAGCCCACTATAGTCCACCAATTTACCCAAGCACAGGCAGGCATACCAGCCAAAATGTTGTTTAGGTCAAGGCTGAACCGATGGATGGATGGATAGATCGATCTCTATAGGTATATGCAGTCGTTGGCACAGATTTCCACTTGTAGCCTAACATGTCGCTCGTGGCTTTTTGACTAGGGGCCAACCTGCTCATCGACAGCACTGGGCAGAGGCTGCGGGTGGCTGATTTTGGAGCCGCTGCACGCCTTGCATCAAAGGGTACAGGAGCCGGGGAGTTTCAAGGCCAGCTGCTGGGAACCATTGCCTTCATGGCTCCCGAGGTACAGCCTACCTGTCGTTTTGACGAAGCAAACTCTCATTAGCAATGTTTAGTATCTGCATCTCACTGCAACAATTGACACGTTCGAATTATTTCCATTCGGTCTGTTAAGAGTCATGGTTCCGCGTTGATAACGTCAAAAAGAAGGTCTCGATTTGTCATTCACCATCTCAAAGAAAAACATCTTTTTGATTTTGTTTGCTTAAAACGAACCCTAAACTGTTTGCATGAGGCTGTCCAACTGCTGTCGCACACAGCCCCTCCTTTTTTGACGTTACGATACAGTAACGTGGAGGCCGGACGCGACGACGCAGACATGCATGTGACGCTTTGCTCCAAACGTCAGCGCTGCCTAATATCGGCGTCGGGTGTTTTTTGTCATGAAGGTGCTGCGGGGGCAGCAGTACGGCCGCAGCTGCGACGTGTGGAGCGCCGGCTGCGCCGTCATCGAGATGTCCTGTGCCAAGCCCCCCTGGAACGCAGAGAAGCATTCCAACCACTTGGCTCTCATATTCAAGGTGCCGCGCTAGCTAGACGCCAAGCACTATGACCGTATGCATTCGGGAGCGGGTTTAGCACCGTATCGGGATTCGCAAATGCAAACGTAATGACCTCGGGTTCCGTGTTTTTCAGATCGCCAGCGCCACCACGGCACCTTCGATCCCTCCCCAGCTCTCCCCGGGGTTACGAGACGTCACTCTGCGCTGTCTGGAACTGAAGCCTACCGACAGACCTGGCTCAAGGGAACTTCTCAAACACCCCATATTCCGGAGAAACTGGTAGCACCCTTTTACACATTTCAGTTGAACATTTACACGGCTCACCATTATCGCTCCAGATTAGATTTGTTTAATGGGCCTTTGGTCAACACAAGTTTTAAGGCACAACAAATAAAAGTCCCTTTTTGGAAGTTGTTATTGAAACATTGTGCCTCCTGTTAGGTGTGCAGTTTTGATAAACTGTAGGTGGTTGTTACCATAGTTTGAGTACAAATGTGTCTATTTTCATAAATATTTTTTATAAATACTAGTTTTTATTTTTGGTAGATACTGGAGATTGCGCAAGATTGTAATTAAATGCATGACCAATTCTAGAAACCATAGTTTGCGCTTCATAGATGAATTGAGGCATCCTTATGGGGTAACTTTAGGGTTACACACACACATTAATTTTTCTGTGTGTAAATCAGTTATTTGTCAATGAATGAATTGTATGCAATCATTTATATTTTAAATGCATTCAATATGCAAATAGACAGAACTGAAACTACTGCTCAAATTAAATTGTCAAACGAGACATAAAGGCGTTTTTTTTTTGTTTTTTTTTTAAATGTTGAGCCATCTGTCTTTAACTGGTACTGTTGGGGGCCAGAGTTTTAAGCTTGTTTTCGATCTTTTTCTTTATTTTGCCTTGCTGTACCGTGGTAGCATTGTAGTAACCAAGAAGAACTATTGAAAAAAACATATATATGGCCAACTTTAGGATGCTGCCCACAGGTGACTGTTGGACACGTTGAAGCCAAATGTATGCATATGTATTCTTATAAATGTACTCTTAGTTTTTGAGGTAGAGAACTTTGTTTCAAGCGGACTTATCTGGCTGTGCCTGTATGCTCTATAATCCTTAAGTTCCTCATAAATCTATTGTATTGGTGCTTTATGCTGATAAAATGTGATGCTTCATTCTAATGTTTTATTAAGAGTCTATTTTTCATTTAGTATTATTTGCAAGAGACGTATAAAAATTATACAATATTTTAATCGGTGAAAAGGATTTTTTTAACTTATTTCTAGTTCTTGATGTCAATCATTACAGCATACATGAAACACTACTGAGACAAGAGTAATAGCAAAGATACAAATCTATATATTTTTTCTCCTACAAATTATAAAATATCTTTAATTTTCTTCCATACACTTATGTGGCGTAATGTGTGATTGTTTTTGTGTAAATATTTTTAAATGTGAAGTGTTGGTTACCTAGCATAACTTGTAAGGGTAAGATTGCTACCAGGGATACTCACTTAGGTTGGATTAATGTTAAAGTCATACTTATGAATTGATAGTATCACGGGTATGTAGAACATAAGGATATCAAATATAATTTTGACTGGACTATCCACTTGAATTGGATTGGATTTAAGACTATTTCATACTTGTATGAACTATAACTTTTTTATTAGGATTTGGAATATGTGGATGTCATTGTTTTTTTACATTCCACTCTTACATTACAATCACATTTTCAATATATAGTACATGTGTCTAAATGTATTTGTGTGATGCCTTTCTATTTTTTATTTGATGTTTGCAAACCTTAAAAAAACATTTCAAATAAAACACAAGATGGTGCCTAACACAGGTTATGCAACTTATATTTCTGCACAAATCTATGCGAGATGATTTTACTTGTCATAGTTTGTATGGAAAATGAACCCACAATTATCTTTAGTTTTTAGACATGAACTGGAAAAGAAATGTCAAGTATTATTTACATTCTTTTGATCATTACTCTTATGTAAAACCTCAATGTGTTTCTAAACCTTCTTTCTCCGTTGCTTTCAGTCAAATTGCTTGTCCATGGTTGTTTTTATTATTAATATTCTATTCTTAAATGTGATGCATTTCTGGGTCATTTTTGACCGGAGCTAGATTGTATTGAGAAAAAAAACCATTCAACTACTGGACTACCATGGTGTGGTATTTTTTTATATTAAACATATTGTTTTTTTTTTAAATTGGTTTTGACTACCTCAGGTTTCATATAAAGTCTACCAAAGTTCTTTGTCACTTAAATTGCTTTCATGTATGTTCATACATGTGTGTGGGGTATTTTTTGTTTAAAATATTTACCATTTATTAATACACTAACAACTGTTTTCTTTGTCGTTGTTTGGAAACGTTATATCTTTGATGGGAGCCTCCAAATAAATGGGACCCTGTGTAGACAACTTACAAATGTTGTTTTAAATGAATGTTTTTAAAGTGCCCATAGCAGTGTCATGAAGGGGGGGAAATATGTACTGAAAAGCTATCACCACAAATTTAATGTTATATGCCACTTAAATTTTTTTCTTCTCATCTTATCTTGAGAATGAGTTCAATGGATTGGCATTGCCACTGGCCAGTGAGTTTGCCAGTAACAACCTACAATATTAAATGGGGCAGAGAGGCATTAAAATAAGGTTACAAAAAAGTCAAAAATAACTATTGTAGTTATTACCATTTTCATTTTATAGCTATTCCTTTCATTGTAGGACATTTGTCTCGACCATAATTTATCTGGTGCAGGTAAAGCTGGCAAAGGCAACGTCCTGTGATTTTTGATCTCATGTGATGTGATGTAATGACAAATACATATTTATAATTGTTAATTAGTTTAATATGGTTTTAGTAACACCATTATTTCCTTAACAAATATACACAGGGTTTACCCCACTTTAGGGAAGATACCACTGTAATAGAACCAAACACTTTTACTGTTATGTCTTCAGTTGCTATGTTATGGTTTTAGTCCAAAAATGTGTATTGCTATGTATTCAATAAATATTTTATAGAACCATTCACCCTTTGGCTTTGTATTTTTGGCTTATGCTTGATCAATCCGAACACTATTGAAGTTCTGATTGTTACCAATTTCAATGGTAGCACTTGCAACAGATTTACGGTAGTTGTAAATGAGATTGAAGCAACAAGTTGCTGTCGATTTTTGGGTGCTAGTAAATGACAACGAGGCGTTCATTGTAAGTGCATCTCACGGCAGTTCATTTCCCTCTTGAATTGTTTTACATCCCTCGTGTCTTGGAATTGCGCGCATGCCCATGGCTTCATTCGAATACTGATAGCTTTCTTATATATAGGATTATGAAGTGTACTTGAAGCCACAGTCAAAAGCATGACCAATTGGACTAGCTTGATGCATCAATTTACATTCACAACCCACTGGTTAGGGATGTACAAATTGTGTTCAGAATACACAGAGCACTGTCTCTGACCACCACTGATAGTTGATGACACCTTCACCCTGCCCTCACACCCGTCCCTGCCAGATCCACGTCTTTGACCCCCACTTTTAGTTGATCAGACAGTAAATATGTTTCGCCTTTATCCTGTTTTGATCCCCCTTCCCGGCCAAACATATGTCTCTATCCCCCCCACTACTCTTGAGGAGTTGATCAACGGAGCAACTGAGGGGTTGGTATTAGCATCAAATGGCCCTTCTTTTGTCTTACCGTCCAATCTACGTGGATTCACCTCCATCCTGTTTTCATCCTCTTCTCTGCCAGACTTCTGTCTCCAACCCCCTATTGTTCTTAAAATAATTGAGCAACTGAGGGTTGGTATTAGCATCAAATGGCCCTTCTTTGGTCTTACAGTCCAACAACAGATCCCCCACAGACCAACAGGTCTGGGGCCCATCTTGCCCAGGTATCACACCCTACCAATTGTTCAATCTGGAGAGGGTGTAGGCGGTTTGTGATTGGCTTTTTCTGTATAACGGTAACCAAATAGGAATACAACTCTTAATTAATCAATTCATGTCCAGGATACAACTCTTATCAATACTATCATTAAGGTTACCTCTAGTTATTTTAGGATTAAGAATTGCACACAATTTAACAATAACTTAATAATTGTATATTTGGTTGTTTGGTCAGTGCGTGCCTACAGTCATTAGGAGGAAATCACTTGTGCTTATCCAACTGGGACAGGGTAAGCCGAGTGGCGCCTGCTTGTCAGTTTTCAAGTGAAGTACTCCCTTCCCCTGTCATCCCCCCCCTTATAGTGATCTCAAGCTCCTCTTCAGTGTCTGAGAAGAGGCAGACTGACTGGGTTTTTCATTTAATTTATCACCCTGGTGAACACCAGATAAAGCTCATGTGTTTCACTGAGGAATAAGTCTTAACATCTTGTACAAGTTATTTATATTTTTTTATTTTGCAATGGCTGAATCATTTCTTCTTTTCTCTTCAGGAAGTTGCAGCATAGACAGTGAAGAACACCTCCTAATGACCAACTTTGACTCATATCCAGCACTCACGCACATAGCAACAGCTTTCTATTAAGTTCAAATACAGCATATACATTTACACTGAGAAGCACCCAGCCCTATAATGGGGAACGGTTTATCACAGTGTAGACAGCGAGACACGATCAAACCCCTAGCTCTGCTGACCAACCTATGAACACCCTCATTTTGGAGGCCCAATGGTCCAGACCATTGTGCAAGGGGGGGGGGGAAGTACTAACGTGAATATCACAAAGAAACTACGCCACCAGTGCTGCACACGACAATCCACAGTGCTGCACACGACAATCCACATGAGATATTTAACTATGTCAAACATTTTGTCTGCCCATGCACCAAGCTATTTTCAAACAGGTTAAAGCAGCTGTGAAACCCACTGAGGCGCTAACCTGACGCCTGGCGACTGGGTGTACGTGAAGGTGCACAAGCGGGAGTGGGACCAGCCAAGGAGAGAAGGCCCTTTCCAAATAACTCTTGCTTACTCCCACAGCGCTGAAAGTATGAGGCAAAACAGTGTTTCCACAGGAACCACTGCCGTTCCAGACATAAATCCAACAACACCTCCAGTAGATCGCCGCTCCTGACGACTCTCATCCCACCAACGATTTCCAGACCCTGGCTTCTGATCCAGAGACACCTCATTAACACCATCAAAGCTGATTACAACACAGACACAACCAACAATAATTTAGAAGTCATTTTTTTTGTAAGACTTGTTGATGCCATTCAGATGTAATTTATATTCCCCGGCCCTGATGCTGTGCCCATTTTGATGGACGCGGTGGACACGCCCTTGCAGGCCCCGACTACACAGCGGGATCCCTCCTATCAGAACCACGGAGTGAAGTCCATGGAGCGCGGGGGGTTCACCCCCCTAGGGGTGTGTCGTAGTCATGGTGAAGCAAAGAACTCTACAGCCATTTAAAGGAGGTGTTCCAGCTGCCGGGATGCCACCCGCCAACCAAATAATCAACTTTTGTCACAAATATTTCCTATTGTTACAAGTGTTTTAATGCCGTTATAGATAATGTTTTGAGCATCTTTGTACAAATTTCTTTTGTATTTTAAACATGAAGTTTTATGTCATTGACGATCACTGTCCTACATTGTGCATTTTGTTGACGTTACAGTATGTGAGTCTTTCGGCCTCAAAGGGGGGAATGATGTCAATTCATTTCTTCTATGCTTTACTTAGACCACATGATATTCAAGCTAACATCAGTACCTCATTGGTATTTTGTCTTACGGTCCAACAACAATTGGTCAGTTGTATGGGTTTGAGATAAGTCAGACCCTGAAAGCATGGCCTCTTTGCCATTCCACCCAGGCCAAGACAGACTGAAGGTTTACCTGGGCAAATTAGAACCTGTAGGCGTGGCTTATTTACCATTCCGCCCATTACCAATATAAACTGAATATGTACCTGTATTTGAGAGATGCTTCATGAACCACCTCCAGAGTGCAAGCTCGTTTACCTTGTGTCTCTGAATAAACCACGTGTTGAACAGTTACAACTCTCCGAGTCATACCGAAACAATGATACCACAGAAGATTAAATTTACGTTTCACCAAACTCCTCCCCCATTTCCCTACGGTAACTCCCGGGGACATGCATACTAGGGGCCAACAAAATCTGTTAAATCAATGTTTTTCCTTGGGGTCAATACAGACACTCTAAAGACACAGCTTTGCCAGCCATTAACCTGTGTTTCTTTGCTAGCTTTTGGCATTTCTCACCTTTTTGCTGAACAATTTTAGGAACGCCTAAAAAACTTTTGTTCTAGTATTACCAGAGTAATACAGTGCATATCCAGTGAACACTTTCTGCCCTCCATCTCACGTTCCACTGGTGAGGCGTCGGCCGCAAACAACAGCCCACGAGGTATAGTGACGAGAATGGAGGCACCAGGGAACGATGGAAAGGAGGTTTGGAACGCAGCTCTGTTTTACGCGACATGACGACCCAATGGGCGTGACATACCAGAAAACAACATGCAGTTTGGCAGTGTGTCAAATTAGTATTTCTGGAGATTGTATTCAGTAGTAACATATTTCTGCCTAATCAAACAATTCGAGAACGTATTCAATACCGTACATATGTATTACCAGCTCGGTATTGCTAATAAGATGTGGTACAAAGGCTAACGTTAGCGAAGCAGAGCAGTTCTCGTTTTGGGCCGTCTTGCTGTAACTTACTGGCAGGCGTAAGGTAAGATACGACGTACGTTTTTTCAAGTTTTTGTTTTAAATATTCCAAATCATCTAACGTTAGAACTTGTATTTATATGCCGCTGTTTATGAAATGCTGTTAACATGTTGTTCTTAAGAAGAGATGTCGTTCTTTTAATGTGGAGGTGAATGGCTTGTTTAGCATTAGCACACATTCTGATATTATTCAGGTTTGCCTGATTATTAGGACAGCTTCATGTTACCAATGTTGACTTGGAAAACGGGTTGAAAAGTAGTTTTTTGCTCAAATTGTTCCAATACAAACAACTGTACCACACGTAGTACAAACAATATTATCGGTGATCGTGAACACATGCTAACTAACTCAGTGCAGTTAACGTTACATCACCTCCATGTTATAACGACGTGGTCCAGTTGCAGTTATCAATTCCTTTTCTTCAATTATTAATCTAATTATGTGATTTTAGATCTTTCTTAGACATGACTATGGTTCTCTACATTGGTTTGTTCCATCATCTTCTGTTGGCATGCCTAGTCTCGTCTAGCCTTGCCTTCAGCGCTGGTAAGTCCATCTTAACTTTACAGTAACTTAATAGCAATGGAGTATGACAGCCCTGTTTTGTTTTTAACCTCACAATGTTGGTTATCCTGATAGATTTAAAACTATTGCACGATGCTGCTCCTTCTTTCTTCCCCTTTCTGTCTTATAGAACTGAACTTTCCAAATGTTTTATAACCCACTTATAAAATAGTCTGACCTGTATGTTTCAGACGCTTATTTATGTTTTCATCAATTTATGAAAACACAAATTATTCTACGCGAGAAACTATGGTCATGGTTAAAGTTATAACAAATCCAACTAAGATAAATAAGAATGTATTTTTCTAATTAGTGGTAGTCAAGTGCATAATAGAAGATCACAAGAAAGTACATTCTAAATTTGAACACGAGTTATAAACAACCAAGTGCACAAGTCAGTCAATGAGATACTCTGCAGGTAGAAGGTAGATTTACAGGCCTGTTTTTTGAAGAGGGGGAGGGTGTTGGCAGATCAAATTGCGGTTGTTTGTTCCACCCATTGAGCTACCACACATGAAAAGAGTCTAGACTGCAAATGAGTTCCAAGAAATTAAAACAGGTGCGCAATGTAGGGTAGGGCTGCATGATTATGCCAATAACTTTTATCTCCTGATATTGTCATTACGATTATTCATTGGAATGAACAGATCACCAATTAAATTTGCCATCCTGGCACCCACGTCACATTGCTTTGTGTGATTTATATCACGGCAGAGATTCCTCAGACGGCACATTATGGGAATTAATTCCATTCCAATTTCAAACAGCTCTTTGATGTGTGTCCACAACATTGATTCATGAGGCCATATTAGGTGCTCTCATAAACTGAAGTTCCAGTCAGGATAAGGGAGGGCGAGAGGAAAAAGTGAACAGCAACACACGCCCATTATCAAATAAAATATGAAAACATGCAAGTTATAAATTCTCTAAAGATTCTTTAACCTTTATTGAATCTCTTGGTTACAAAAGGGTGCATGTTAAGTGCCGGTAAGTTTTGTTAACTTCAAACCTCAATTCCATTAATAAGTAACTACAGTTTGCAAAGTACAAATGAAAACTGAAAGCAGTGCTTTGTAAAGTATATTTTACCGATACGTTGTACCGATTGTAAACGGTACAACGGAAAAGCAAACAAATGTTGTACCTTATCAACTTGATTTTTCTAATATATACACTAATTCCAAATTTGAATCCTGCAACATCTTCTAAAAAGTGTTACAACCGCATGTCTTCGTGGTCAGAGAGTAGGGATGCAGGCTGGTCTGCCAGCAGTCCAGGCCCCCATTAAAAACGTGTGACACATTAAGAAGCACAAGAAACAATAAAACAAAGACTCCCGACTGTTGAGCAGCCAAAGTCTTGTATAAACCATATGTAAAAATCCTGCTTTCAAATCTACAATTCCAAGAACAATTGGAGATCTAATCATTCAAATGATGATTGAACTGTTTTGTTAAAAGGAACGGGGACATGCCCCTGTCCTAACCTTTTTTCTTTTTAACATGATGCAGGCATGTCATAATTAGTCTCTGTATGTCTGTCTGTCTTTTTGTCCTTCTACTTTAACAAATCAGATCAATTTGTAATTATATAGCACATTTTGTACAAAAAAAGATGACATTGTACTTTTAAAGTTAATATTGAGAACTGGAACACTATCCAACAGCTTTGGAGTGTCTTTTTTTTGTTGGATTTTATTTGTTATAATGCAATAATAACCTAGATGCTTATAACCTTAACGATTTACAACGGCAACTTGAAGCAGATTGTTAAGTCCTTGTGTTTCAAACTCTATTTCATTCTCTTATCCTTCTTTGTCCTCAGAATTCACGTCTGATGTTAACATTTTACCACGATCTCCAGTGGTGGAAATAGGGAGGAATTTTACTGCCACATGTAGTCTGGTCAATACAAGTGAAGCAACTGCAGATGACCTCGTATGGTACTCTTCTTCGAGAACTATTCCTCGGGAACAGTACACCAAAATCAACACTACTGCTGTCAATGTCACTATCACAATCACTAGTGAAACACCATCTTGGTTGTTTTGTAAAATCCACAAAAGTAAACCCAAGGCCGATACCAAGGATACCTATGGCATTGAACTTCTTAAAGGATGTAAGTTCCTGTGTGTGTGTGTGTGTTTGTATATAAATATATATGTTACAGGTGAATTCCATTCAAGCTGCCTTTATTTGCTTTTTAGTGTTTTTTTTATTTTTATTAGTTATTTATTTAATCCAGGGTCAGTAAATAGTGTTCTTTCTTTTTTTTCTTTTCCAGATCCCCCTGAAAAGCCAGAAAATCTCTACTGTGTGGCTGTCCAGGTTGGCACCCAAATCTCGAAAAACATTACCTGTTTTTGGGATAACAGAAAACATGGTACTCAGGAGATAGCAACAAATACTTCACTATTTTTGACTTCATCGTAAGTACCATTGGTAGCCGTCTTGGGATGCAATTTGTAATTTTCCCTTTAGCAAGCAATGCTTTGATGCATTCTGTAATGGTTTAGTCCGCAGATTTTTACTAACTGTTCAAACACATCGTGCCTAAATATTACATTTGATTTTAAATATGTAATGGTTGACCTAATTAAATGTATTTTCTAGATAGATGATGCAAATGTTGTTAAAACAAAACAAAGTTCAAACTAGATTTTTTTTTTTAATAATAATGTCACTGACATTTTGCTATAAAGTTCGGTTTTATTCTATGTATAGACAATTATTCATTTTAATGTTAACTTTAACTTCAATTTTTTGTCCATCACCTTGAAAACCAAAAAAACATCTGTCTCTCTATAGTAGTATCTCATAATCATCAATCCTTCTCAACAGTGACGACATCCGAAAGGAAGAAATCAAAGCAAATAAAAACAGTGGGAAAATAACACTGGATGTTTTCCCACATCACATGATTGTAAAAGTTTGGGTGGAATCCGAGAATAAACTTGGAAAAGTGCAGTCCGACATCCTTGAAACAGAGGCTGACCGGTTTGGTAAGATGCATTCAATTTACTATTTATATTGACAATGGTTGTTGTTTATTAGTCACTCATGTCAAACCTGTCAACCAAAGACTTGGGTTGAAATTATTATCTATATTAAAATGACTAGTAATGAGATTTCATAAGATTAACAAAATATGCAGTTTTGTTTGCAGTGTAACAGATTAGTTCATGTTATAAAAGAGTTCATGTTATAAAAGAGTTCATGTTATAAAAAAACAAATGCAACGTTGTAAGGTCAAAGCACCAATACAATTGTGACAGAAAAGCTTGTGTTTTTGTATGTGTTAGCTAATATTTCATAATTGCTGGATGCTCTTCTACAGTGAAAACGAATCCACCATTAAACGTGAAAGCCATCAGTGAGAAGCATTTTCCTACATCACTTATAATAAACTGGACACAGACTATTTCAAAGGCATATGTGAAACTGATTTATCAAATCAGATACTGTGAAAATGGTTTTCATACATGGAGTGAGGTAAGTTTGACGGTTCTTTCGTTCATGATATACGTTAATGTATATTATAACTACATGATCAATGTAAGACTATGGAATTTCAAATGTTCATTAAACATTTGATAAAACGACTTGAAGTTCATCCTAATAAAAATAAGTTTAACAAGGTTTAAATGGGTTCATATTTCCTCTGTAATTGAGTCATTTTAAAGTAATTGTGATTTCTTTCAGATACCACTTGAAGACACTGCGAAGGAAATCCTGTCTTTTAGACTACAATACCTTCACCCAGACACATGCTATGACACTCAAGTGCGATGCAAAATTAATCGGGCGGGCTTTGGTAATTGGAGTGATTGGAGTAATAATGCTTCTACAAGGACACCAGAGGACAGTAAGTATAACAAGTTCAGAGTAAAACATTTCGTAGGTATACTCGAAACCGACAATCATCAAATTGCACTGGATGAAGCTGAGAGTGAGTGTGATTTGCCATTACGAGCCGTTTGAAAATCTGCCTTTTCCTGTGTTTTAGTGACATCACAAGTGGGAGTGTCCACCTATATGTATGATGGATAGATAAGAAACATTTGCTACAGTCCACTGGGTAGGCTGGTAGACTGATCTATCCAGCATACATCTAGGTGGACACTCCCACTTGTGATGTCAAGTGTACAACGGCTTTTAATGGCTAATCACACTCACACCTGGTGGCATAATATCACCCCTTTAAGCATGACCAAACGAATGGTCCAGTCTAAACCACCAAGCATACGGAGGGTTCATTTTGCCTGATATTTGTGGCACGACACAAACAAGAACTAAAACCATATTGTTTTGAACTCTCCTCAAATAGCACTCAATTTTATTTTAGACATGAATTCAAAAACTTAATTTTGCATTATTATTAGGCTGAACAGCTAGTCATGTGCATGCAAGGAGAGCTCTACAATAAAGTTGCTGGGACAGTCTCAGAAATACCCCTCAATAATATGACCTAATTGATAAAATGTCCTTTGGGAGCACGCAGAGCATATAGCTATCCGATTGGCTTCACTGGCTTGTACTACAATGCCGGTTAAATGGAATCCGCTTTGACAGAGACCGATGTCTGGCAAACTAAATATCAACGTTAACGTCAAAAGTTAACTTAACTAGAGTTGTGATGCAATACAGCATACTCCAGCATACTAGGTTTTTTTGTTTAAATTTGAATATAGGCACATGTAGATGTATTCCTATATTGGAAAATAATAATAATTGTTGACGGCTTTCAGGTTTTCAAATGGATTTAGCCACATGTCTACAAGTTAAACCACTCCAACCAAGTAGTATTCATTTACCCAATTGCCTAATTGTATAATTTGATGTACATGACATTTTTATTTATTTACCAGAAACAATGACATTACTAACATTTGCATTACGTACAGGTACAATAAGTTGATGTTGCGGATATTTTCCAACATACATTTTTGTATTTTTTGTAAATGGTCTTTCTGTGCTTTTGTTCTATTTTAAAATCTAGAGCCAATGAGTAAACCAGACTTATGGCGGACCATATACAATACTGAAGGTGGAAAAAAGCAGATGGTTCATATACTTTGTAAGGTAAATATTGACACTCAAATCAACCATCGAGTCACATAAGGAAATCATTCTTGACAATCAGCCAAATGTATTATTTGAGAATGAAAGGTCCCCTTGAAAGTTGTCAGATTTGTCTGAATTACAACTTATACATTGAGATTTTGTTCTGTGTAATATTTCACTTTATTTATATCATATTATAACACCGTTCCTCAAAATGAACTATTTGAAAGTGGAACAACTACTCTGGAACAACGTTGAAACCTACATCTCCTACATCATAAAATAAACCTTGCAATAGTTCAGGCAGACCACAACAGTCAACAGAAGTCCGCTGATGGCTCAACGATCGATGTATGATGGTGATCAGTAAAGTTATTCATACAAGTCTTCAAAGACCACCACTTTACCAGAGTTCATCAGAATTGTGGGATCAGGACTTGGAGTACTAATGATCCAACCCTCTTGGAGCTATATGGCAGGAGTTGGTTGCTTATTTGTATATACTGTAACAGTGTTGCCACTGCAGAAGTGTATTACTGGCCACCAAAAAAACATGTATGTATTTAACAATAACATGATTAAGATTTAGATGGGAAATCTGTTTACGAGATTTCCTTACTTGGTTATCAGTTTTGTCATAGATTCTAAATGATAGTTATTTGTATTGCTTCTCCTTGTTAGGATCCTGTATTGTCCAATGGAAAGATCAAAAGCTTTGACATCAAGTTGCAAGGCAAGGACTGGGAGAAGGTTGTGGTGACAGAATCTGGGCAGAACTCAAGTCGGAGGATCCCTATTGATCTCAGACAGATTGAGCACTCAAGAAGGAATATAAATGTCGAAGTCATTGCCCACAATTCTGTGGGACAATCTCCTAGGGCTTTGTTGAAAATCCCCAGAAATGAGCACGGTAAGAGAGTGATACATCAGACATACAACTTGAATGAAAAATGTTAGAAACTGTTACAGCCTTTTTTTCTGTTTGATGCTGTATTTTATGTATTATATTTAAATTTCTGCATTTCTTGTTTAGATTTGGGGGGGGGGGGGGGG
>JAOPJO010000118.1:6969417-6981739 GCA_027123675.1 Molva macrophthalma | reverse complement strand
GTCTGCGTGTGTGTGCGGGGGTGTGTGTGTGTGTTGTGGTCTGTGTGTGTGTGTGTGAGTGTGTGTGTGTGTGTGTGTGTGTGTGTGTCAGCTGTGGTGGTACCCTGGCTGTGTTTTAGCAGTAGCCCAGTTATTGAGGAGATCAATGTTAATAGTTGTTGAGATAGCCCCCCTGACAAATAAAACAGGACATTTCAAATTGTGCTGTGATGTGTGTGCGCTTGGGACCATAGCCATGGGAATTATCTTCTTATTTATTATTTAGAAGCTGGTTTTCATTGTCCTTTTTTTTTTTTTTTCCGGATACTGGGTTTCATTTACAAATTGTATTTTTAATGATGTGTGAGGTTCTTATGTTCAACTGTGTACTGTTTTAACAAGCTAGTGCTATATTAATAAACATAATTAGGATTAGCTAGGATGAAGCCTTTGATTCTGCAATAGTTTAGTATTGGTGGTTAGCTATTTTTCTGTTTTAAAATTGCTATTAATACTGCTATAGTTATTAATTAAATGCTTATAATACTTACAAGAACATTATCCTCAACAGATAAACAATGCGCTTTCAATACAATATAGAACAATTCCCTATTTGAGTAGCCTACTATGGCTTGTTTTTGGCTGGTTTAACAAAGCTTTAAACACATCATAGTAAGCCATTGGGCATGTACTGTCCAATATTTGACTTCTGTAGGGCCCTACTTCATTTACCATGTTGAGAATAGCCTAAATGTAACTATGTCCCTTTTCAAGGGAACAATTCAGAAATAGTTACATTAGATATGTTAATATGGGGACTGCCGAAATGTCCCTATTTTTAATTTCATAAATCTGGTTACCGTAGACTAATAAGCCTACATGAACACTGGCATGAGTGCCCTGACTCATAACCTATGTGAGCTAAACCAAATTATTCTAAATCAATTACAAATATACCAAGCTTAACCAGACAAAAGTCATTACCGTAACATAATAACAATACGTTGCAATTTGATTAATTTCTAAATGACATTCCTATAATAGGTATTTCATGAACACATTAAAATACCCCTCCCCCTTTAATGAGATTGCCTAAACTGGCATGATCCCGTGACACAAAAACAAGTGAACTGTGGACTTGCCCTTTAACGTGGAAGAAATCCGGTAAGCGAAGGAATGAAAGTTTGACTAGACCATCGATTATATCACATCTGTGATCAGATCACGGATGAAAAGATAGTCCTTTAAAGATGCAATTACTGAAAACTAAATCTTCCGGCTAACAATAAACTGAGTGGCGCAATTAAATGACTTGTGTGATTCTTAACTGGTTGTGAGACTACATGTGGTTGATGAATGACCTTTCAATTGAGGTACCAAAGTGACTCTGTGACATGAACAAACAAACAAACAAACAAACAGACAGACAGACAACAAAGACACGATGGAGCACATTGGCGAGAACTCAAAAGGCAGATAAAGCCATCTCTGTGATGCTTGGCGGATGAGGTATGGCACGGCGATTAAAGCTGATTAACATCGAGTGACAAGGGGGCCAAGCGGGAGGAGGAAGAGCCGTCGTAGGTGCCCGGGAGACATGGCTGTGACTCAACATTACAAATTGTGACCAAAATCAGGGCAAGGCAAAGCTGCAGATGGATAAGAATTGCGCCCCACACCCTATGGGTACATAGAGCCGGGCCATATTGATGACAAAGATTTTAAGCTGTCATTTTTTTTTCAGGCTGTGAGGCGATGTATCGATAATATCTCCAATAAAAACCATGAATTTAAGGTGAAACAACTTATACAGTACAATAATGCAATTCTTCAAAAAGGCTGTTAATGCAGCTGTACGACCACCTGTTAGGAAGTAAATACTCCGAGAGTCTTGAGAGGAAAGGAAAGCGCAGGAACCACCATTCAATTAAAGAGATCTAGTGCAAGTTGCTGAAGAATTTAATAAACAAACTGACTTTAATATGCAGACTAAAAACCCTACCTGGTTGACATAGTTAAGGAGGTTATTACTGCAATGGATTCCCCTGATGGTCCCAACTCAAATGATTATATACAACCAATCAAACTTCTCACCCTTACAGGTCTTATTTTATACATTGCCTTTTACACAGGGGGTCAATTACATACTCTTGTTTAATAAGTCGTTTAAAGACTTTTAATAGGACTGTTAGCAATAAATACATAAAGTCAGCCAACATTCAAGTTATTCTATTGACACTCCTATACATTAAGTGTGCCCGGCACACATACACAAACACACTCTCTCTATGTTCTTTATGCTGCATGCAGGAGGGTGGCCAGGGTGTGGCGGTGTGGCTTCAGTCCGGAGTGGGGGGGTCACAAGGTAACAAGGTTAAACTGAAACCAAGCACGCACCCAACTCGGAGAAGTTCTAAACCGCTGATTTTAAAATACAGTTAAAATACAGTTGTATTTAGTTTTGAATTCTATTTTTAGCTCTTAAAAAGATCACAGAGGACCGGCCCTCGGTGACCTGATAGCTGGCTACCTGATAGCTGGCTACCTGATAGCTGGCTACCTGATAGCTGGCTACCTGATAGCTGGCTACCTGATAGCAGGCTACCTGATAGCTGGCTACCTGCACGGCTGGCTACCTGATAGCTGGCTACCTGATAGCAGGCTACCTGATAGCTGGCTACCTGCACGGCTGCATGGGTCTGAGCTTATAGATATGATTTTTTAATATAAAGTATGTCCTATGTCATAAATGAGGATTACGACGACAAATCAATAAGAGGAAATTGCGTGAAATGGACAATATTACATTTTAACAAAATAAATGCACCCTTTAATATATAACCGTGTATGTTATTTGGCGATCTGGACATAAGAGCACATTTTGGTACATGTTTAAATAATGCAGCAAAAAAAAACTTTGTACTGGGTCACTGTTGAGCCATCATTAACAGCCTTGTCAGTGTTTTCTGAGCGCATATTTCATCAGCTTTAGTTCTGATCTCACAGTGAGTTTCGGCCTCCATGTTGATTTATTCTAGACAAAATAATTCCTTTGACTGAAAGTGGTGTATATATTTTTGTATTTGGTCAATAGTGGCCCACACCTTCGTATCCACCGGGTCAAAAGCTAGGCTAACAAAGGGACTCACAGCATCCCAGCGCATCATGGTTGCTAAATGGCGGTCCAATATAACTCCTCAGAGATGTCCGTGCTGCCAGACCGATGCAGTGCAAAAGGCCAACTTCCTGCTGCTTTTGTGTGCCTCTTATTTCTTGTTGACTGATGTTCAGCCTGGTGCCCTTTTTTTTTAAGCCTTTTTTTATGCTCTATAAAAGTGTA
Organism: Molva macrophthalma; assembly: GCA_027123675.1. Lineage (NCBI taxonomy): Eukaryota > Metazoa > Chordata > Actinopteri > Gadiformes > Lotidae > Molva > Molva macrophthalma. The sequence continues at coordinate 6,978,420 of JAOPJO010000118.1, read as the reverse complement.
AATGGCAATGCTGACTTGAATGAAACAATATCTTTATCTTGGCAGCTTTAAAATAAATCAAACACACACACAATAGGCTTCTTTATGAAAAGGAAAATTGGCCGCCTGTTGTAGCAATACAGCCAGGGCTGTATCTCAGAGGTCTTATCTTCTATGCTACGACAGGCTAATAAACTTAAATTGAAATATGACAAAATGGTCATCAAAGGAAATGGGAATAATAACCGAGGCTCTGTGTTTTGGTCTCGCCTGCACAGTCGTCCGTTTCACTTTCACTTTGAATACAATATGTTTTTTGTTTTTTTTAGGATCAGTAAAATCTATTTTAGGACGTCGGTTAAAGGCACCTCAGACAGGAAGGCTGTCATTGAACTTGGGAACACTTGGTAATGAGATAACAAACAGCAGATACGTTAAACACTGGACGTGTATCTGAATAATAACCAATTTGTGTTGCCCTGTATGGGTGTGATACATGATCAGACGAACTGTTGACGAGATGTAATACATTAAGAAATAAAGAGAATGCATGAAATATCATTCAACCGTTAAGTTATGCTTAGAAACCTTAATAATACTTTCTGTAACATAACCAGAGCAAAATCCGTGGAGACAATATATAAATACGATTTGCATTTTGCTACAAATAAAACAAATCGATACTTTGAGATAGAAAAGGGATGATAATTCTGTGAGGTGTATATTGATATTTTAAAGAGAATGTATGTATTAGTGAATCAATTCTACACTTTTACTCAAAAGCAGTATGTGAATCTTCGTCATTTTGATAGAATTCCAGAGTTAAAGGGGCAGTGAACTCAAACTCAGATTTTTTTTGTTTTAAACATGGTTATATGTCCTGTATGATCGTCAACATACTATAAAAAGGCCCTACTTTAGAGAAAACCGTACATCCTATGTGACAGTCTGTGTTTCTGCCAGTCTCTGCCCAGTAGTTTGTGAATGTTCCACTCTGCTCCGAACGCAGGTAGTGTTCCTTTCGTGACATCGATGTGTAGGTGGTCTCTCGGACGTGGACATCAAAATCAACCGCCGCCCAGACAGAGTGCCACACGTCCACACACCCTTTTAGTATACTCGAAGCGTATGCTGAAAGGCACTTCGACGGTCACAAAGAACGCCCCCTGTGTTCAAAGCGGAGCGGAACGTGCTGGCAGAAACATGGGATTTTACTCCTGTCTTCTCCTGTATTATTTCAATTACAATGACAAAATGTCATAGATTACCATGTGGAAGATCACGTAAGACTTATTTATGGTTCAAAACCCCTTTAAAGCGTCTCTCACCTTGCACGCTAAAAAAAAAAAAAAAAAAGGACAAATGCACACAACCTTTGCTGTAATTACTCAACAAGATGCACGGACGCGCTCCAATGCTTTGCACATCGCGTACGCATGCCAATGACGCGAGTGGCAGACAATTACATTTCATGTTTTTCTAGACAGCGGTGGTGGTGGGGTGTGTGGGGGAGGGGGCGGGGGGCAGGCCTGAGATGCACTCTGCTAGGTCTCTAGTCCTACCATAACTGGTCTCTATATATTCCTACTATAGCTGGTCTCTACTATTGCTGTTCTCTATTCTTACTAAAACTGGTCTCCAGCCCTACTATAACTGTACTCCAGTCCTGCTATAGCTGGTCTGACTGTAGCCCTACTATAACTGGTCTCTGGTCCTTCTATAGCTGGTCTCTAGTCTTACTAAACGGGGTCTCAAGCCCATACTATATCTGGTCTCTAGTCCTACTTTAACTGTACTCTAGTCCTACCATAGCTGGTCTGACTGTAGTCCTACTATAACTGGTCTCTAGCTGTACTATAACTGGTCTGTAGTCCTACTATACGTGGGCTGACTGTAACCCTACTATAGCTGGTCTCTATAATCAACTATATTCTTGCTAAAACGTATCTGTAGCCCTACTATATCTGGTGTCTAGCCCTACTATAACTACACTCTAGTCCTACCATAGCTGGTCTGACTGTAGCCCTACTATAACTGGTCTCTGGTCCTTCTATAGCTGGTCTCTAGTCTTACTAAACGGGGTCTCTAGCCCATACTATATCTGGTCTCTAGTCCTACTTTAACTGTACTATACCCTACTATAGCTGGTCTATAGTAGGCCGTCTAGAAAAGCGCAATATGAATAACATTTATTTACATGAGCTATGATGCACACGGCTGGTGGCAATTTAATCTCAGTCATCTGGGCATCTGCCATGGACTGAAGCATTGCCCCCACACCCCCCACCCCTAAGCCGCTTGACGGTATACCTGGAAGGAGGTTTTCCACCAAACATATTGACCTGTGAAAAGGTCAAACGGTGTCATGCAGCCACTAGGCTAGGCTCTCCATGGTGACAGAGAGGAAGAGAAACATCTGCTTACTACCACACAAGGCTAGATTCTGTGTGAAGCCACAAAGTGCTCTCATGGGGGGGGGTCTGAAAGGTCTGCTAGAGACATACTTTACACAGGCCTTGAAAAATATGGAGGCGCAATTAGCCAAAGATCACAGCAACACGTTCTCTTTCATTACAAAAGCAATGTCTGTGGGAGCACAAGACACGGTGTAATGCAACATTGTGCTTCAAATGCAATCAACCGTCAGGTTCCAGGCATAGTTTCCAGGCATAGTTTGCATGCTCCTGTTCACTGTCCTTGACCGTCCAATTTGAACAAGGAGGTCACTCATCCACATTGTCAATATTCTCCCACCCCAGAAACACGCAGGGCTAACAAACCCGCTACCATTATCATACTGGAAGAACTGTCACTCACAAGAGGCCAGGGACTCGTTATTTCTCATTATATTATTCTCTCAGACACAATGTCCTTCTTGTTCCATATATGTGTTGAATGTATTGTGAGAATCAGCAGTATTGGTTTAGAGTGTTGTGCAGATTCTATTCAAAAACAACTGGGCATACCAACACTAGGCTAACCTGTTATGGGTTTGTGGTTTTTTTTGTCTTGCAGCAACTCGTGAGCACATAAGACAAAACAAAATAACTAACCGTTTTGATTCCTACAACTATCCGGGACTTTAGCACTTGTAGTTGGTCATTTTAGTGAGTTCATTGTATGCTTTGGTTGTTACACCACACTTGTAAGTTGTTATTGATAAGTGTGTGCAAAATTACGAAATTCATGTAAATTAACATAAACGTAAATAGCTCTGGTCAAGGGAAAGTTTGCTCACAGTTCATGTTTCGCTATGAGTGCTGCTGTTTAGAATCATTGGCAGCCACAGAGAAGCTGAATGCTAACAGCGGTTTTATACACTCTTATCAGAACAACACATGTTCCACACAGTAACGCTACAAAAAACCCACTTTGATTCTGGCTAACAATTGAATGACAATTGATGGAACACCAAAATGGGGCCGGTAAGATGTGTTACCCTCGCCAAGGGACGCATGTTGGCACCGGGGTGCCGAATGATGTGCTTATCTATTCCCAGGTGACCGGGCCACAATGACATCCTTGCTGTGGACCACTGTCGTTCAGATGGATCATTCACAATCATGCAGATGTTTTTTAGAACAATAAAGCAATGAGCCTGGCTTATGGGAAAACATATTATAACATCATCAAGGGTCAATTTATTGTCGCTTAATGTTCAATTTAGGCCGATTTTAGGGTGTCTAAACCACGTAAAAGTGCAAGCTGCTAAAACGTACAGAGAGAGACTTAGTCAGCAGTAAAGGGCATGCTTTTTTGAGGGACTAAGAGCCGCATGCGACTAAGTTCACGTATTGGGACCTCGTAGTCGCAATTCCCTCCTTGGAGTGGCCTAGCCATGAAAGTATAAGTTCTCAACTGATTGTATTTACTGCCGATAAACTCATAGGGGGCTCCGTGGAGGGAAGAGTGTCTGAGAGGTCGTAACGTCCTCCATGTCTCTTGCGGCTAGGTGGTGGAGAGCCGTACGAGCTGAGAATGACAACTGGGCTTCTTTGAATCATTTTAATTGAAAACAATTGTTGTTATTATTGTACTTTAGAATTATGAGTGCATTTTTCAGTTTGCCTCTTTCAACGCCTCCTTTCCACAGACAATTGTTTGCACGCTTTTCCCTTATTTGTGATAACTTTTTGGCAGTCTGAAGTACTGTAAATCATTTTCCTGGTCCAACTGATTAGTACAGCTAAGGACACGGCAATAATTTACCCTTTTCAGAAACAATAATCAAGCGAGTTAAGTTGCGTTGTGTACGTTCCGTATCTCCGAAATGGCAAATATCGGTTAAATCACACATCTGAAGAGCAGTTTATGCAGTTTGAATGTCGTTTTTTTTAAGTTAGAAAGCCATTGGATATTCAACAGCTATTCCCGCTTTGAATCAACATTGTGACGCTCGCTAGATGGTGATGCTGGGATGGGGGAGACCATGGACTAATGAAGTCATAGTATAATTCTGGTTAATGTTAAAGCCAAGCTGGATAGAAAGCCAATGACGATGGATCTGTGCAGAAATCGTTGTGATGGGGTTATGGGTGCAAACACAAACAGGCACCTACCCTAGGTCGGAGAGAGACAGAGAGTCAATATTAAACAGCTGCCTGCTTTTATTGCTGCATTTACACGCTTTCGACCCCTTGCTAGAGATTCCCTCCATTTACCATCATCTCTTTTTCTTTACACACTTACACACACATACTTTGAATTTGAGTTCTGAAGTCTTTGGTTCCAGCACACCCTGCTGCTGCTCAGCAACTCAAGACGACAGAGGCCATGGTTAGAAAATAAAGACCGCTGTTAAGCGGGCCACGGGGTCCATCTGTCAATCTGTGCTGAAGTACAGGGTTGACACGGCTTTGGTCTGGTCTGCAAAGGTAGCCGTTTCACTAATCGACAGTCAAACCTGCACATCAGGGATGGGGTGTGTGGGGGGGTGGGGCAAGGTGCTTTTCAAGCATGTGTATCTTTACAGGGATTCAGGAAAACAAGGGGCAATAGATAATTGATGACCCTGCAACAGCCCCTCTTTGGTCTTTGAAATACCATCTGATAAAAGAAAACACAAAACACAGAGGCGCACGCAGCATGCATGTGCATGCACGTGTGGCCTCTTAACTTATTGTTCGGCAACTTGATTCAATTCCCATTCTGTCTCCTCAGCCGAGCTCCTTCCTAAGAGCTTTAATTCCAGTCGTAAGAGGAAGGGTTGATGTGGGCTGAGGGAGGTACGGAGGAGGGAACCGGAGGTATTGAATGCCTGACATCGGAAAGGTTACTGATTAAAACATTTATAAATGGCTGCCCCACCCCTGAGCGGCAGAGACTCTTCTGTTTCCAGATGAAAAAAGGGATTTTTGTCCAACAAAAGATCCCATGATGCATTCTAATTTACAAGCCCTATAGAGTTGATGGTACATATTATATGAAATTGATTAAGAAAAGAAATGGCAAATTTGACCATCACACATGAATGACATTTGTCTATTCATTCCTAAGGATTAATGTTACGAAAAGTAATAATCAAATGTTAATGATTCTGTTTCTGATGATTACTTCAACTTTGGTGCAGCTTGGATTGAATGTGTTACGTTTCTAATGAAATCCCTTCCAAAAGGTGTTTGGAGTGCCAGCCCTACGAAGCCTGACGTAAAAGTAAATTGGACATGAAATCAATTTCCCTGGTTGTATGTGGATATATTCTTGCTCCTAGATGCTATTAAAATTCTGCAATAGAAAATGTCTGCGCCATGCTGTGCTTGTAAGGTGTTACAACAATGCACGCTGTCTGACAATCATCCTCCAACTCACAGTTCCATGGGCCAGCCCTAATCCAGTTTAAGTGTTTTATTATAACACGACACTTTGTACCTATCCTGCACAGTATGGATCTGAATATTAACACTCCTCTCCCGAAGAACAAACTATGCTTGAATCTAACTTATTCAGTCCAGAGAGGGTACATTACAAGAATGCAACATAATTCAATATGTAGTGGGGGAATCGGACCATCATTTAATGCTAACAATTCAATGTTTAAATTACTACTAAACAGAGACAATTCAGGCAGTTGTCTAAATTTGCCTAGTTGTTGTAAGTTGCAATGCAAAAACGGAAACAGCCATGACAGTTGGGGCGGAGAGCCATCTACGTGTCGGCTCTGAATTGAAGGTTTAAGGAATAAATGCTCTTTGAGTCACAGTGTTCGAATACAAAAATGCATTTCTTTTTGTATTGTAATATTTTCAAATAATTCTAACAGATGTTATTGGATTTGGACAGTAGAAGGTGTAACCAATTAAAACCAGGTTAATTAATCATGAATAAAACAGGTGGCAATGTTTTTTCCTTTTATGGCGATCCATTACCCATAATCACGTGAGATTTTTCTTCAGGCAATTTGTGCTAGTCCTACTGTGCAATTTCATCATAACTTTGCACAATATCAAATTGATTTGTGATAATTGGAAGTAGGTCTACTCTCAAAATATGGAAGCCGTTTGTCTTTGGAACATTGAAGGCCTGCTATTACCAAGTTGGACTCGGACTAAGTGGGTCCGAACGACACTGGTGTCCACGCAGCAATCCTACATATTTTAGTTTTGCTTTTTTGCGTTATTAAAATCACATGAGAATCCTCCTAATAGAGGGGTGGTGGAAGTGATGATAAATGATGAGGCTGTCTTCCCCAAAATGTTCATAAATAAATCATTTAATTTATGACGTTTCCCTGCGTGAGGTTGTGAAGAAAGGCAGGACATGTGTTTAACAAGGGTAACATTTTTCAGGTGGAGGACCATCAGACCCCCCTGGTGGTTCCCTCCGTGTGCCCCACCTGGTCTTTTGGGCCCCCCCCCCCCCCCCCAAAGCAGAGCAGGCTAGTTTCAGGCCTGCAGCAAGACCCTCACCCAGAGCAGAGGATGCCCTTCCGCATCTGCAGCTACTGCATCATGCAGTAATCCAACTACTGTAATTTGATCTCTGAATAAGCCATGTCACCTGTCATGATCTAAGGGGTCGGTCAGGCGGTGCCTTGTGACGGCCACAGTGTGCGCGTTAGATGTTGCTCACGGTGCTCCAGGTCATTCTCAGTGTGTTTGCTCAGACAGTTAAAGAATGATAGGGAACATTATAGTCCTCAGAAGGTGAGGGCTGTTGGATAAACAAGGATATGTATACAGATCCAGAGGATGTATGGATCTATGTAGAGGTAGCAGTACTCCATGGTTCTGTGTCCCTCCATGGGACTACAGGAGCAGGGCGTACAGAAGCATACTTCTCACAGTCGTTGATACTCTGTTTGCATTGTCAAATGCACACTAATTGTCAAATTCAGAGTCTAATTCTGTTTTTGTTCGTAGCATAAAAATGTATGAACCGGCACATAACTGATCAAATTAATCTTGACGTGAGAAGGAGGAACAATGGAGGACAAACCCAGTGTCAATCAGACAGTGTTCAGTGGGGGACCGTGGAGCCACTTTGCCAATAATAGATGTCATCATTATTTATGCAATCATCTAAACGCCTCATTAGGCTACATTATTATTGGGTCTCATTTCAGGCTCAACCGCATCCGCAGGTCAATGAAAGGTCATACGCTTGCCCAACACAATAGGTCAGAAATAAAAATATCGCCGTATTTGCATCCATTCATAATGTTGGAGGATTTGCGGGGCCATACAAATTGCATTGATAACGGAGATCAGCATTGGGTGGAGTCCACTGTGGAGCTGCAGATATGGATTTGATTTATGGATATTGAATATGTAAAGGAAAGCTCATGGCCATGGCTGCCACACAGTACTGTATATCACAATGCAAAAAAGTAATTAAAAGAGAAACGCCATTCATCTTGGCTGTTTCAACATGAAGCGTATAAATGAGCCCTGCCGTCAGTGAGAAAGAGCATATTAGCAACTTCATTCACTGAATTAATGGAATCCAAAGCAGACCGCTAGCTCCGGGAAATAGAGGAAATTCAGTATGAGAAATACGTGTTCCATAATTCAGGTTTTGCGCGATTAATAGAATAAAGTTCGATTTTCTTTGGCCCCTTTTTATCCTGGAATAATAACTTTGCCCTTTAACTCCCGACAACAGTCACTTCTTCTCCTTCACAAACAGATTTCCTTGAGCTAAGACAGCACAGAAATGTGGCATTAAATACGCAAAACAAATGTATTAACACAGTCACACTGCAGTGTAAATGCACTGTAAATATACAAACATAGATTTTCGCATTAGGATAAAATGATTGAATGTCTACATGTACATTATATGAGACTGTTACATGCCCACCGTCTAGGGACGTGGCTGAGGTAATGGGTGTAAATGATGGATGGATGGAGGATGGTGAGCAAATTGGAAGGGAATAATAATACAGGCGAAGCAGCAGGTAGTGAAAACGTGTTAAGAAGTGACCAAAACCGAACCTAGCTTCTTAACAAAAAGGGAAGAAAGTCAAACTACAGACTGTAAACCGAAGCTACCTGCCAAAAAATAAATGAACACGAAAATACAGTGGTTGGCAAACACTCCTAACTACCGTGTCTTATTGGAATATCATCAACATGTAGTGCTGCTAGTGTCTTGAGGCCTCGTTCTTACCTGTCCGAAGACCGGGAGATGGCAACAAAGGCATAACAAGGGGAACGGATTACCAGGGGAACACTACACACAGCTAAGATTAGACACAAAGCAGGGCTTTGCAACAAAAAATGAATGGACAGTATACATACAAAACGTATGTAATGTATTTATGTATATTACACCCTCAGGCTGAGCGATAAAGTGATTATCCGCAGAATAGCATTTCGTAAACCATTGTCTTGATAATCAATTGAAAATGTTCAAGACAAGGAGGTGAACCCATCCACAGGGATGATACTTCAGTCTCTGAGCAGGTGTACAGAACTTTTAATAGAGCTAATAAATAAACACCTATCTGCTGGGATGTTTCCCAGAAACCTGTCTATGTTGAGGTGACAAAATGGCCAGTATGACCTTTGACCTGGGGTGTGTATA
>JAOPJO010000118.1:6935114-6948329 GCA_027123675.1 Molva macrophthalma | reverse complement strand
GTGTGTGTGTGTGTGTGTGTGTGTGTGTGTGTGTGTGTGTGTGTGTGTGTGTGTGTGTGTGTGTGTGGGGTGGAGGACTTCTGCATGTTTAGCTCTTCATGCCTGACACATGTCAGAATATATGAACGCAACCAGGACAGTGAAGGTTACGTTGTGAGGGAAGCGATGTAGAGTGTTTCCGTGAGGCAGCAGGGATAGTCCAGTGGTTCAAGTGTTTGACTTAAAGACGAAAGGATCTGGGTTTGAAGTCTGATGTCCTCATTTTACCTATAGGCTAACTCCTAAAGTTAACCCCTAACCTAACGGGCGAGATGACCCAACAGTAAGCAGCATGAGCATTTGGGTCATCCAATTAATTCAACCATTAAAGCCTCTCGTCATCCCGACAAAATCCCCTGGTCGTGTGCCAGGTAACAGTACGGCTATGACTCACACACACACATCCCATCCCAGGAAAGCACCAAAAGAGGCCGGTATCTCTAAAGCTCCCAGCGACTCATCCACCTGTGTGGATGATCCCTAACCTGGGAGAGATTTGGGGCTCTGTGGGCCCCTGGGTTGGGGAGATGAGGAGCCTAGGGGCCCTGGCTTGTCACGGCGCTTGAAGGGTCTGGAGGAAGCTGTGGTCGGAGAGGGGGTTTAGCACTGGGGAATTAGTTAAGAGGATTAATGAGAGACTCCTACGGGAGCTTCAATCATAATTGAACAAAACGCAAACTTTTAGACCTGTCGGTTTTTACAGATAGTTAGGGCCAGGTTCTAGGTTCAGAGGAGTATATTATATCTAGAACCCAGGAATAACAGACCACAGACCAAGAGGTAAGTTCGAAATGACGGCTTATTTACGTAAACAATTAGTAGGAGACATACACATAAATTGGTACCAAATCAACCAAATCAAGCAGTTTTTTAATGTAAATATAGTTCTGTTAAGTGACTATCACCGAATGGGGTAACAAACTGGTGAGTGGGCCTATGGCCCACTGATGAAAGCCCTTGAATTAGCAGTATTATGAATGTTATTATGAATGAACAAACTGGGTTTCGATGGTTAAACTGTTTGGATCTCTAGAAAAAATGACTGCTTAAGTTGTCGCCAAAGAGAACAAAATGGATAGCTTCCAGATTGCCTTAAAGACTGCTATCACTGATGTAGTGTTTGGTCAGTAACATGGGTCTCCCAGTTCCTCCACTTTACAGTAAGCTGAACATTTTCTGGTATCCAATCAGGAGAGAACTTTTATTTTGGCATCGTCACCACAACAGCCAGTGAATCGTGATCACCTTAATTATCAGCGGTAGCTAACATTAAGTAGGTCGACCTTTCTCTGTGGCCTTTATCCATAAAGAACTGAGACAGGGCTCAGACTGTACATCTAAATGGGAACAAATGAATGCTGAAAGGCTTATCTTATCCTGACTGCTGCCTGCAGACATACAGACACCACCCAGACATGACATTTTACTTTCTCTGCTGTAATGTGACATTCTATCACAGTACATATCTTGCTTTGCGCATAATACCTAAGTATCTTATTTTTATGCCAGTCTTTATTATTTATTCGGTATAATGAAACCTCGCCTATAATAGTGACGAATAGGAATTTCCAAATATGCATAGGGCAACTCTACTGCAGCAACATCATTTGATGTGGAAAAGAAAAAAAACTGAGTGACAGAATAGGTTTACTTGAGCAATAACCATTAACATATCTCAATTTGAGGTACAGCTATGAATGATTACGGATTACTAGCCATCATCTAGTATGCATCTTGCTGAAAAATATATGACGGTACCCTGGCCTAAAATCAAGAAAAGTGAGAAAAGGGGGGAGCCAGATAGTGAGTGAGAGAGAGGGCCAACACACTAGATGAGGAGAGAGAGAGAGAGCAAGTGAGAAAAAGCAGAAAAGATTCTAGAAGTGAGAGTTCCCTGACCATTGAGTTGGTGGTCCGTGACTTATTCCTGACCTCACAGCCATGGATAGATGGAGCACTCGTGCCAATGTCAGAGAGAACTATGGGCTACAATCGGATACATGACCACATGCGCTCTGTTACAAGCATCCAAGCCGATCGGCATCAATCTCGAGGGAAGATCGTTCGATATTGTCGAGAAGGCCATAAGTTGTCTGCAGACAAGATTCTGCTGCTGTAGGTCGGTGTCATCCAACAAAACGAACCTAATCACCTCTTTGGCTTGCACTCCCTGTCACAGCGGGTCTGACAGACGCCCGCTTTATCCTTCAATAAAATAAGTATAAAAGCTTCTCTAAAGTCTTTAAAACCACAAAGAAAGGGATCATGGTGTCAACTTCGGTGAGGTCTCGGTTCTCCTTTTCGCTGAGTTGGAGACGATGGCCCAGTTGGGAGTGAAGCTGAGGGTGGCTGCCAGCTCGTCCTTTGATGAAGTGGCAAATGACTGGGACACCAGTTCTGCATGACAAACACCCTGCAGCAACCTTTTTATATAGCACTTTTCTAACCAGTGGCCACTGAAAGTGCTTTAAAATGAGTGCCTCCCACATTCCTACCCCAACGGCGGTGACAACCATGCAAGGGAACAACCACCTCGTGGCAGCAGTAAGGGTTAAGTGTCTTGCTCAGGGACACCACACACCACACCACGCTAGGAGGAGCCGGGAATCAAACCAGCAACCTTCCGGCCGCAAGGCAACCTGCTCTACCTCCTGAGCAATCTCGGAAACCATCGGCTATTTACCTCTGGGGACAACAGGCCATACCTCTGGGTTTCAGGTCGTTGTGCATGCATATATCTGTGTACCTATGTGTGCATTGTTTGAATCCTCACATTCCGTTACTTGATTTCTTGTACTACTCCTCCCTTAGAGCAGATTGGAAACAAACACACACCTCTGGGTAATAACCCGTCTCTTCCAATTTCCTCTCAGCTCACATGTCCTGTTCACCAGTCAGGTCCTGTCACATGACATCATCATGCCACCACTCCAACGGCATGACTGTCTTGTGTTTGTGCTCCTTGCCTTTTTATAGATGTAGGCATGCTACCTTCTGCAGTTGTCCTGACAAGCACGGACATTAGACCCGTGAAATGTGCTCAGCCTCCCTCCCTCTTGCTTCATGTCCCAGCAGCGAGAGAGAGAGAGAGAGAGAGGGAGGTAATAAATGTACTGACCCAGAGGGAAAAGTAAACTCAGAAAGACCCACCCCCTCCTGCGACCATTCACCAGACAATGATGAGGCCCTCCTGAAGGAGCCGTTTACTAAGCTGGAGATCGAGCTGGTCCAGTTTAAGGAAAAGCAACACCCAGAAGAACTCCTCACTTCCATAAGCACACTGCTGAACCAGAGCCTGGCAGCCCAGCGGAACCACCACACAGAGGCCAGACGCATCCTGGAAAACAACCTGGAAGCGCTGACAGAGGGAGGAGAGGGAGCTACAGTGAGAGAGCACCGCGTGGAGAAGATGTGGTGCCCGACGACAGGGAGAGCTCTAGAGCTGCTCACCGAGGCCCAGCTGGGCTCACCCAGCCACATCATCATCCATACTGGCTCCAACAACCTGAGAGCACAGCAGGAGAGGGTGGCCACGTCACTCAGAGGGGTGATGGAGAAGGCCTCCAGCCACTTCCCCACCTCCCCGCATTGTGATGTCCACCCTATTACCGAGAAGGGATGTCCACCCGGGCAGTACTGTGCTCTGTTGCCCAACCTACACCTGGCCCACCATCCAACCCGGGACCTGGACACTTAAAGGATGATGCGCTGAACCACAACCCCAATATATATAATTTTCTATGCACAACATACCCACACAACGACTCAGGTGTTAATTCAGCCACAAATAACCTTGTTACTATATTCCATCAATTGGCCAATTTGTCAAAACAAAAATAACAAATGATAACAGATGGTTTGCTACTGACTAACAATCTAAGGAAAATAAGTAGAAAATTATCAAATCAGAAACACAGGGAACCAGACAATTCAATTACACAGCTTCAATATGGGGAAACACTGAAACATTATAAAAGTACTCTTGAGATAAAAAAACAACACCACCTTAGACATCAGCTAAATATAAATGAAAAATCTATTGACAACAATCAATTCTGGGATAATTGGAACAAACTAAACAGTAAACAAAAAAGATGAATTGCCAATAAAGAATGGCAATATATATATATTTATATATTGCCATTGTATATATATATATACAATATATATATATAATATAGCAAAGTTAAACTAAACTCGGAACAAAAGGAAATACAAAGTCAACTAAAAATCCTGGAAAAAACAATCAAAGATTACCAGAATCCCATTGACACCTTAATATCAGAAGCAGAAATAATAGAAAATATGGAACACCTTAAACCAAGAAAGACATCAGGGGCTGATAACATCTCAAATTAAAAGATCAAATTCTTAAACGATAAACTCAATTTGGCTTACCTCAAATTATTCAATATTACCCTATTGGCAGGTATATTCCCAAACATTTGAAACCAAAGCTTGATCACACAATCCACAAAAATGGTGATAAATTTGATCCAAACAATTATAGAGGGATCTGTGTGACCAGTAACCTGGGGAAACTATTCTGCAGCATCCTTAACAGAAGACGATTATCTTGATGAACACAGCTCTTTAAGTAAAGGCCAGCTTGGATTTCTCCCTAACTACTGCACAACAGATCACAGATTTACACCTCACACAATTATCAACAAACAAATTCATCTAAATAAAGAAAAAATATTTGCATGTCTTGTACATTTCAAATAATTACACATACTTAGGCCTAAACATCAGTCCCACCGGTTCATTCAAAACGGCTGTAAACAACTTCAGAGACAAAGCAAGAAGAGCCTTCCATGCAATAAAAATAAACATTCAAATTGAAAACCCAATCCAAATCTTGCTGAAGATCCTGGTTTTGGTCATAGAACCCATTGCCTTATATGGCAGTGGGATCTGGGGTCATTCAGCGAACAACTACAATTTGAAACCTGGAACAAACACCCAATTGAATGCCTGCATATCGAATTTTGTAAAAATATATTACACCTTCAAAAGGAAAACCCCAAACAAAGCCTGCCGAGCAGAACCAGGCCAAAATCCCCTCCAAATCAAACTAGAAAAAATGAATTGCGCAACCCCCAAATCCTCTACCACAAAGCCCTAAAAGACCAAGAGACGTACCCAGAAAAAAGTCCCCTCCACCAGCTGTTCCTGAGGCTGTGTTCACTACCTAGCCCTACAGAGCCCCTGGTCAGCACACACACAACCTGGCCCAAACTAATTATCATTAGTAAGATACATTACCCATTGGGAAGACACGACAAAAACACAATCCATAATGGACTGGTTATCTGGCCCTAAATCGTCCATACACACGAGCAGAGTACCTGAGCACCGTATCTGACTCCACACTCAGGAAGACACTGACCAGGTACCGGCTCAGCAGACACAGCCTGGCCCTGGAGACCGGTCGCCCCAGACAGACCGGGCTACCCAGGGAGGAGAGGCTGTGCGCACACTGGCCACTGAAACAAGTGGAAACCCAAACCCACTTCCTGCCGCACTGTCCAAAGTCAAAAAAAAACAACACAAAACATTTCTTTCCTAAATTTGAAGAAGTGAGTTCAAAAGAAAAGTAGCCTAGAAATCGGAGTCTCAGAGATACATCTGAGAGGTATGGTTAATTAAAGGACAATTACACACTAAGAGTGTAAGGTCAACTAAAAAGGTGTTATAAACATAAGAATAAACATCGGATGGGCCGGTTTTACATTTACTAACTACAAGTGTAGGATGGAAACAGGGTATTTAAAAAACATCCTTGCAGTAGTATAATAAATAGTGTTTTATCCTAAATTATATTTGTCATGAAAAATAACATAACCCATCATCCAAGCATTTGACTAATTTATTCCAAATGTGAAATTGTTCTGCATAATGTTCTGTCGACACCACTGGTAGCAATCTGTCTACCAGTACTTTGGAATACATTACGGGAAATTTGCATGTGGAAATGCTCAGTGCTTTTAAATTCCTATCATCACACTTTTTTTTTTCATGCATGGCCATGTGGAGGGACCGGAAACATGGTATGTAGCAAAGGGCCCCAGGATGGAATCGAAACCAGCTCAGTGCAAGCTGTTCCTGCCTACGTGACAAATGCACTAGCTGCACTACCAAGAGAACGACCTGCACCTCTCTTGATAGAGGTGCCATTCATCCCCGCTGTTGTGGTTAGACTTCTGATAAGCACATATCATCAAGTAGCCCAAGGTGTTGTAAATACTGTAAACAGAACTGTCTGCTGGTCATCCGTCTCCAGTGGCCTGGGCAGCAGCAGCAGCAGCAGTTTTTTTTTACTCATCCTGAATTCTGTATAGGACTCTGCATGTTCCTTCCTCCATTCCTCAAAGTGACAGAGAGGACACAAGGCGAGTAACGATGTTGACAGTGAACGGGGAACTCTGAGGCTTGATTGATGGAGACAGAAGCAGACGGAGAGCGGTGGTCGCAAAGGAAAGACCACGCCCCCATCCTGGATATTACTGTATCCCACTAAACGACTCCAATCTGATAGGCCTTTTAGGAGGAGGGAAATGAGAAAGCAGATAGAAGATGGTGCCAGCAATTATGCTTGTCCTTCACGGTCAACATTTGATTGAATCAAGCGGGGATATCTTTGAATTGACGCTGCCAAACCAAACACTGGCTACCCTGTTGCACGTTTTGTGTCATTTGACAGGGAACACATGATGTGATTGTGGTTGGATGCTATATGACACAGTGTTTTGCTAGGCTAGTCACATAATCAGAGCTGGACGAGAAGAGTCTCAGTAGCATTGACGGCTGGTGTCATTACAACTAATAAATCATACACTGATTGTTGATGTTGATGGATTGAGTACTGCAAGAGACACTGACTGCACTATTTTGATGGGATAAACTACAAGGTCCAAAGATACAAATGAATTGCAAGGCGCACTTGTAGCTAAATGCACTCGTGCCAAATATCTGCAACCTTGATGCCAACTTTTCATTAAAGGTCCCTGCCACCAAAATCCACATAAACACAGTTTTTTCAGCTGTCTACCCCAATGCAAAAATATATGGCAAGCTCCACCCCTAAAACACAAGGGTTGGCTTTTGTATCCAACCGAGTCTCGCTCAAGGTGAAGTCTCACTCTGAAATCTCATTGTTGCATTGTTGCAGGAAATGTACATATTGTCGTTACAATCTCAGCTCTCGTTCACCCAAATATTTCAGCTAAGCTACACTTTGTCATTTACGTTTCCACCATTATCTTTTTGCAACACTCAACTCTAGCTAGACTTCTGCTTAGCGAGACTTGGTTGGACACAATAACAAACAAACTGAATCAAGGTAAAGAAAAAAGTTGTATTTCTCTCTAGGGATCCTTTCCATAATGTTAGAATATAATCTGAGCCTGTCAGTGACAAAAACAAGCATTTTTAGACAACGTACATTGACAGGGCGCTATTGCCCCTAAGGATAACATTGCAGCCTGTTTTTACTGATAACAGCTGGAGTGTTCTGACCCAAAACTGGAAAAAGAAATTAAAAACAATTGTCCAAATTATACCCAAAATGATCGTAAAATAGGGTCCAGGCTGAATAATTCAGGAGTTCTGTTTTAATTAAATTTTGCTCACATGGCGAATAGTTATATATTGTTATAATATACTACAAACCAGGAGGGAATTAAACTGCCGATTTATATTTAAAGTCAGCAAAACCTTGTAAGATTATCATAAGAACCATGAGAAAATCATTATACTGAAGTTGATTTATACCTTTTTTAGCAGACCAAAGCACATGGGCTCAGCACCAGCTCAGGAGCAATGGTACAAATAAATTCCACTTATGCCCCACCCCTATTTATTATTATTTTGTCTTACTGTTATGCCTTGAGGCACCGTTAAGGTCAGCGAATTTAGCAGTGAAAGCATCCATGTACTGCGAGTGGGAAGTCCTGAAGCATAGAGGTGAACCCATTTAAACTTTGCACATCATGCTCCTTTTCTCACTACTTTAGTTCGATGCCAAACTGCATTTCATTGCCTTAGTATCTGTACTGTGCAGTGACAGCACAGTTGAATCTTGAATCCATCTTAATCTCTTTATAATAACAAAAACAAAAGCACACAACATGATCTCATTACAGAAAGGTTATATGCGATCTCTATTCGAATTACAATAACAAAAATGGATTTCTATGTTTTTACCAATGAGCAAAATCAAGAAAATCCATATGTTTCTACATTGGATTTAAAGAATTTTCCAAAGCCATTTTTATGGTTAGCCTAAATAAATAATAATAATAATAATAATAATAATAATAATAATAATAATAATAATAATAATAATAATAATAAATAAATAAATAATTGCCTGTCAGTGATATTTCTTATATTTCCTATATGATAAAAATGGCAAACCATCCATACTCATGAAATTAACAAATATTAAACCGTCCAGCATTTTACTGAACAATCTGTTCAGGTAAAGAAAACAATGTTAGAAAAAAACAGCGTTTAGACTTTCTACATTTTGCAGCTGGGAAAAACATGGAATATAGAAGAAGTTTGGAAAGAAAGATAAAAAGCCTTGCGGTTGTACATTATTAATATTTCCTTGTGGATTGAACTACTGAGCTGTACACATGTATCCCCCATGTTATCTCTTTCCAAATTCTTGGACTCTCTATCTAAAGAGGTCACTCACATGGATTCGTTTGTGTTCAGGGATTCCAGTTCAAATAGCTAAACATTGATAATATCTCCTTCTACCAAATTTATATATTACCATATAAGAATATATGTATTCACCAAAGGTTTCTTTTGCTTGACGCCTACCACATTGTTTTGCACCAGAATAAACATTTTATTGGGATAGCATGTGTGTTATGTATTGTGATATTAGCGACCACCATAACTCATAATGTCAAATGTTAAACATAATTGTATTATACGTGGTATATTCTTGCTTTGCAATCCCGCCTTGAGAGCCAACTGTGATTGCACTCACAGTCTACTGTGGTTTAGTTGCTGTGTGAATGGTTTCAAAAGGCCTCTGTCGGCTGCACTGAGCGATGAAATACATATTTTTTGGAGAGAGAATCAAGTTCAAAGTCAAAGTTGAAAATGTTCAACTTTGACTTTGAAAAAAGTCATGAGGGAATAAGTTCCCTCATGTTTTAAGGGAGCAAAAAGACTTGTATTGTGTAGTTAAGAGCTGAGCTGGCCCCACTTAATGTTAAAGTAGGATACCCTTACACATAATGAATAAGACTTTGAAGATTCAGCAAGGAACTTTTCTGGTGATATAGGGTAGTCTAGATAAAAAGGGTGATATAAATTAATAAAAGTCACTATGCTCAATTAAATACTTATGGCTTTTTCTCCTTGTTTTCTTTGCTGTATTTGAAACAGCCTCATACCACTGTTAAGAGAACATGTAAAGAAAATCTACTTGTTTAACAGAGCACAAGTAAGAGTAAATACATATATTACACTACTGGCAATGTAACAGCTTTCACTCAGATAAATATTTGAAGCCTACATTTACATATTTCGGTAAAAAACTATATTTCGCTTAGCCTCTTTTTAATTGTACTAAATGGTCTTCAATTTCCGCTGCTGAAGCCTAAGGGAAGCATCAAAATGTTTGTGTATCGAACTCTAGAAGTAGATTTGTTTGAGTTTGAGCAGAAGTTTGAGCAGTGACATAAGGTTGTCTCGGCTGCTAGATCTCCCCGGGGGAGTCTGGAAGACACTACATGGCTAATGGAGCGGATGATGTTTATAAAGCACAGAACATGAAGAACCAGGCAAGAATGGGAAAGTGACTGTCACTCTCCAAGAGAGATGCCCTGTATTCTATGTATGATTGCTGTATTGTTGCTGGGCTGATCAATGCAATTATATAAGTGTAGATTTTTCACTCTGTACTTGGCCCAATTAACACTGCAGTTTAACATGCAAAAATAACACAAAAACAACAATAG
Source organism: Molva macrophthalma (assembly GCA_027123675.1). Lineage (NCBI taxonomy): Eukaryota > Metazoa > Chordata > Actinopteri > Gadiformes > Lotidae > Molva > Molva macrophthalma. The sequence continues at coordinate 6,938,301 of JAOPJO010000118.1, read as the reverse complement.
ATGGCCTAGTACTGACCTACAGGAGTGTGTGTAGAAGGATAATTGTGCCTGTAGCAGAGCCCATATACAGGGCTCATGAACCCATTAAACGTTTCTTATTATGTATAGGACCCATACAAAGCTGATAATATGCTGTCAGTTTGTTATATGTGAAGCAAAGATATCAAAACAGTGGAAAGCGATCATCAATAAATTATTGATGCTACCTGAGCAAAGTTACAATATCTCACAATTCCTTTGGATACATTACGTTTGAACATCTTACATGAAAAGCATGATTGAACCAGTAAAAGGCAGTATTTTTGCACTATCTCTCGAAAATATAACTCCAGTCGCTTGGGCATTTCAAAATCGCAAAATCCTCATAATGGCACAGAGTAGTTCCAGAAAAAAATTATTTTGTACCCATTGTTTATTACACTAGTGCATTAATTCTCTCGATGACTGCGCCTAAGGCATTTTCAAAATATAATGGGGGGGCGGCTGGATGAACCTTGACCTGTGGTGAGAAAAGTTAAAGCATGTTATTTAGTGCCATTTGCAAAAGTGTGCTAGGGATATGACGTCGCTGACACCCACACACTAGGGGGGCTGGCATACACACACACACACACACACACACACACACACACACACACACACACACACAGGGAGACTGCCTCGACTATTAACAGCAACACCACAGAAGAAAAAGCATTCACACTGCACCTACCAGCTTACTGTTATATTCTTAACCCTTTGCAACACATTTAATAGCTGTGTCATAGTGGTCAAGCGGTCATGGACTGCAGGGCTCGGAATTGCGTCCATTTTGGTTGCGTATGATCCCATCTAATCCCATCCACTCTGTGCAAATGTGAAAGGAAGCATTTGAGCGAGTGCAAATAATTGGTCTGGTTCAGCCTTTTTTTTTTTTACATACTTTCCATGTAAAAATATTTGAGGTATATTATTCCTCTATATTTCGGATTTGAGCCTGAATAGTCCTATCAATTAAGTAGGTAGAACTGTATACAATTAATAACCATCGAATCATTAACTGTTTATTGGGGAATACAATATAATTATACAAGTATTTGGTTGTAATTTCTAAGAAATTGTTATTAAATTACTTATCATCTTTTAACATGGAAACGGCAGACCTGGGACTATTTTAAACATTTGTATGGCTATCATTTAACTTCGTATTACTTTACTGGAAATCTATTAAATAAGTTATTTATTACCTGCTTATTGTGAAATAGCGGAATATAATTGCGGAATACAATGATTGGATCATTGTTTTCCTACATTTAGGGTAATTTGGTTCTGATTTAAAAAAAAAAATCTAATGTTACTTGCTACTCACCTAATTACCATGAAATTCGTGGACCTGTAAAATGAAGTGTTCACATCTTTGTTTGTGTGCATGTTAGTGGGTGCCTGTATGTGTGTGTTTGTTGGTATGTGTGTGTTGATGCATGTGTGTGTTTATGCGTGTGTGTGTGTGTGTGTGTGTGTGTGTCTGTGTGTGTGTCTTTATCAATCCCCTCACTGTGATGCTGTTAATGCGTGACGCACCTCGGTGTGCCTGGCGAGATGTTTGGTGAAATGAGTGCTAAGTGGTGTGTGGCACGCTGTGACACTCCGCTCATCAGGTTTATCAGCTAGCTCATGAATAAACCATCGGCGTGAAAAACAACAAGGTAATTAAAGAAGCACATAATGCACACAGTGTGTGAGAGAATTAGGCCCTTTACGTATTCCGTTCGCAGCGGAGCACAGACAAGACAGACAAGACTTTGGCCTCCTGTAAATCCGCATGAGAGAGCGGTGGTCGAAAACCTCTGCTTGGTGTTAATTCATTTATGGAGATATCCAATAGAGGTGTTCCCTCTGGAACTAAACAGCCACGCACATACATAATGCGTAGCTTTATGTGTACCTCTTATGTATATAGAGTCTTGTACAAAATGATATAGGGCTTGTACATTGCGTAGTTAGGGTAGCGTAATGCATTCCCTTTTTCAAATTAACGAGATTATTCTGAGAACATTCTTAGAAAAGTTTTCATGGAATTTATTCTATATATCTTAAAATTCCAAGAGAAGCTTTGTGTGTGAATTCAGAACTTCTGAATTGTGTGTTAATTAACTGGTTAATTCAGAGAAACAGGGCAAAATGTTTTTTCAAGTGAATACATTATGCTTCCGTATTACATCACCTCGCAATGAACCATTTTGAAAGCAAAGGAGCATTGGAATGTTAGTTATTATGTTAGTATTGATGATTATTTGGTCATTGTTTAGTCATTCATTGTGAAATGATTTGTCATTATGGGGAGACGTTTTTGTGTTTGAACTGCCACAGCCATGCGAGATGTGGCAAAACAAAGTTTTGATAACCTAGGTTATGGTATATTTACATTCATTTAGCATTTTACAGTTGTACAACACACTTGAGTCCTCTCACTACAGTATCACCAACAAAAAATCCTATGATGCATTCTGAGGTACAAAAGCTATATGTCCATTTCTTTTACACGTTTTACAAAAAAAAACCATATATATATGCTCTCAGTATTTTTTCCATTAAGTAATACAAAAATACTTTTTAGAGTATAGAAGTATGAGCATATCTGATCACATATGGAAAAATGTTTATGCTAACTGTGATCAGATTCATCTCTATATTTATTGACAAACTGCAACCACCTTACAGAATACTTGTATGTACATTTTTGCCTCATTTGAACATTGTCGCATCAATCATTTGTGGTTTTCATAATATTTTTTCCCCCTCTCTATATATCTAGATATATAGTTTATATATATATAAAAAGTTATATATACATAGTTATATATAGTTATATATATAGTTATATTTGATGTGACTAATGGTCGGACTGGAACAGTAGAGCCAAGGGCCTGATGGCAGTTCATGACACCCACCCATCCATCAATACAACTCTGAGGCCTGTAGGCACCCAGAGCAGACCGAGTGCTGCCACCACCACCAGGCACCCGGCTCCTGATCTTCCACCCAGCTGAGGAATCACTCAGAAGCCCAACACGACCTGGCACTAACCCTCACTAATGGATGCTCATATCACTACTATCTCTACTTATCCCCCATTCTCTCTCTCTCTCTCTCTCTCTCTCTCTCTCTCTCTCTCTCTCTCTCTCTCTCTCTCTCTCTCTCTCTCTCT
>JAOPJO010000118.1:6768730-6788893 GCA_027123675.1 Molva macrophthalma | reverse complement strand
TGTGTGTGTGTGTGTGTGTGTGTGTGTGTGTGTGTGTGTGTGTGTGTGTGTGTGTGTGTGTGTGTGTGTGTGAAAAAGATCAGTAAACAAGAAGGCAAGACATTTGACACAGTGTTCTCACACTCGAGAGGTTGACATTCCATTGTGTTCATACCAACAACGAAGGCTAGTGCTGCCATGTTCGACACATTGGGGATACTGTCGTGCATCTTTTGCTGCTGAAATGATTTGCGGCAGCTCTTGGGTCCAATCATTTGGCCTTCACTATGCATTATATTTGGTTGCCTCAATGAAATAACATAACTTTTGTTGTAGACCACATCCTTTTTTATTATCATCTCCTATTGTATAATCTCCATTCCATAAAGAAAGGCTATTGATTTCCCTGTAGTCAAGGCTATTTTCCTTACAGCCATGCTAGTTGTTCATAGGGGCGACAACAAGGGCCACCCCGGCCCCCCAAATGAAGAGAGCTTTGTGTGTTCACACACATGATGTTCTAGCAAGGCTTAGCTCAGCTCACCTTTTGTGACCTAGCAGCTCAAACGATCTGAGGTCACAATTAATGTTCAATCATACATCACAGGTTTAGGTTAACTTGGTAAACATTGAATGTATTTGCAAATGTTGACAATACTGCAGAAGATTAACACTTTTTAGATTCCCTACATATTTGAAATATCTGTTACCAATAACAATTTATAGACCATGAAAGCAAAGAAAATTTAGCAGACAATGTAATTTCCTATGTCCAACCTCCGGGCTTTGCACAACATCCCTCAAGCAGAAACATACAACAAGCATCATAAATTGAATGCAAGATCTAAATTAGATTTTGCATTTAAACTAGATTAGCTGCTCAATTGGTAAGCCACCGATTAGTACTGACGGGAAAAACAAAGCGTGATCTGTAACCAAAACATGTACAGAGGAATGAAGGAGGCCTTTTTCCTATTCCTGCCCAGCAGTATCTGCAAGTATGCCAGATTTTTTTTATTAAGCTTTCAGTCAGCTTGCTTGTCGTGAGGGGCACAGCACTGGCTCAGAGGCAAGGGGGGGGCGGGGGCTTAACCAAAACAATAGCACATGCTACGCAAAAACAATTACCAAGGTACCCCACTTGCAGCAATGAACACACAAACTGACAGCAAGAGGGAGAAAAAGACAGACTAATCCAAATTAACCCAAACTTTAAACTTTTCGCCAACATTTTGTTTGTCTGAAGCTGTGTTTGGGTAATATTTATCCGTTTTTGTGTTGATCAACTAAAAGATCATTTACAAGGACAACCAATACTTCTGCAGTGGTGAGGGGGTGAAGTATTTTAATGACTTCATCTTCAAACACATTGCCGACTATGCAACCATATGTGCCAAATACAGCACATACATACAACAACATTCAGTGTTTCAGTCAAGGGCATTATTCTGGCAGCCCAGATCGGACCATGGGGACTTTGGTTGAGTTTGTCAGTACAACTCCTTCAGGAGAGACAGTTCTAGGCTAATCCCAGTCTACTGTGTCATCATGAATCACCTTGTTATGATTATAGTAATCCCTGGACGTTGAACAACAGTTTTCAACAGATTAAGTAAAACTACCATTGCATCAAAGGGACCCTTTTACTCTCACATCATTACCATCATTATATGCAAAAACAACAAAACTGACGATCAGTTAGAGTTTGCTAATTACACACACACAGATCCCCGCCTCCAGCAACATGATTGGTCGAAACAAATAGGAAGCAAAAGAAAGTGAAATGCCCCGTTCACCCAGATCTAAGCTCGTCTTCCATCAGACTTTAGGACTTGTGAGACTACGCCTTAATAGAAGACATAAGGCTCATTATCCGAATTTAACAATTGTTTCCGCCATTTTCAACATGTTTTTTTGAAAGCGTAACCCCAGAATAGCCTATGATAGTTAACATAATTGTTTACTACACAAGTAATAAACATAAGCAATAAGCAATAAGACAAGAGTAAAACTTAAATTGGGAGTCCCAGGTACAATGTCAGAATACTGAAACATTAACACACTAGGCTCCAATGGGCTAAGTGACCAGTGACCTTAGCTCACATTCAGTTCAGAAGTTCAGAAATTCCTGCCTGTTCCGTCCCTTTGCTGTTGTCTCGTAACACAAAGACCGATGACATTGTATCCATGATCTATTAGAAGTATGATTCAATAAGGGGAATTAGTACAATCTAAAATAAAATAAAAAACAATAGCATTCAATCAAGTAGAATTTTAAGGACAGTTAAACAAATGCATCAAAGCTGTATTTTGGCTATTCCTATAGATCCAAATAACTGTTAGGTGGCTCGGCTACAGCTTTTGCATTTTTATAGGGTCTTATGACCGTACAGAAGCTAACCCTACGTCAGAATGCCATTCTACCTTGATCACATCAGCCATATTAGTTAATATCAGCTGTATGGATTAGCCAAGTTAATGCCATAGTCACACTGGGTTGCGGCAATTTTGTTGCCTGGAGACAATTAAGGGTGCTTTCACACCTAACGGTTCGGTTTGGTTTTACTCTAACAAGGGTTTCCCTTGATCCATATCGACAATAAAAATCGAAGTACCATGTCAATCAATATTTTGGCTTGGACCATACACGCTGGCACATTGCTAGGTTGGGAAGGACAGCAGCCTCATGCAATTGTTCCATTTCCAATTTTTTGGTATTAAAAATGTTGGCTTAGGGGGACAGGCCTGATTAGACATGCACAAGATTAACCTAAAATGCGGTCCAAAACGCTTCCATTCCATAACACTGATACAAAACCATGGCAACATCCAAATGTAGTAGGTGATGGGAAGCCTCTCATGGCAACCCTAACCCTGACTATTATTTTTAGCTGTCGGCTTGTGTTTGGATCAGTCTAATGATTCTAATGTGTAGTCAAATGTGCACACACGCCAAGAGTTTGACAACCAGTCTCAATTGTATATGATGAATGCAAGATTCCACATGTCGAGTAATAACTGGACTATTTGGAAATAATGAGTGCTTCAGGTATGCATTATGCGGAGTAAGGAAAAACATATGATAATGGTATCTAGCATCTAGGACATCTTCAAACTATAGGCCACTGTAAACACGAGCTACCGAAATGTCAATCATGTCGTTGAATACAAAGTGCTTCATTGTTGTGCTGTAGCCCAATGTGTCTCGTCAGGTTTTGCTGAACGCATTATCAGAGGACAAAAACGAACCATTTGTTTACTTTTGTGTAAGATCCCTAAAGGTATTGGAAAAAAACAGGTATATTGTACAACAACGTAAGGAATGTACCGGGACAGTGGGTCATCGGCTCGATAGCGGTTGGCATAATTGCGATGAAGAGAAAAGCCTTATATCTCAGTGATGACCTGTCGAGAATTATTTAGCCCAGATCGTGTTTAAGCATAGCTATGTCGACTGTATGACATTATCAATTAAAGTGAAACTCAAATTAAAGGACACCAGTGAATGTTTTTCCAGTGGTTTCGCTACCACCACACCGTTAGCCAACTCAAACAACCACACAGATACTAACATTCCGTATACGTAACCAACGTATGCCTCTGTTATTCTCCGGCGAACAACCACCTAGTAGCTAACGTCAACGTAGCCTGTGTTGCTAACATTAGCCTGGAATGCTATGCTAACATAACCAGTATCTAGGGGCTGTGTGTCAGTCCACATAATACGATAATCTTCCTTTACATGACTTACCCATGTTAATAGGCTTTCACACAGTTCCATTCGGTCCAAAGTACTCATCGTAGCCGAAGACTTTTTTGCAAACAGAGACAGGCGAAGTAGTGTGCCTTGTACACTCAGGAGATCTCTGTTGCAAATCCGTCGGCCAATCAATGACATATTCCGCTTTCAGTGCATCGCGTATCGTTACAGTCTGGGGTCGGTGAGGGGCGGGCCCGCGCGGACGGGGCCAATGAGTTAAAGAAGAATTCCATCGACCCCGAAAATACTTTTTGTCTTGAATACCTTTATATTCTTTGGGTAAGGCCTCAGGGAATCAGAGCGGACGGGATAAGAAAGTATTGCGAATTAAAAATGTTATTAGTTGTACATTTCAACTTGTTTTAAGTCAGAGTAGATAATTACGGGGAGAACCATACGAAAATAGTCGACCGCATAAGTAACAATCATCCATATATGCATCTCATCCACAGCTGAAATAGAATCCAATGCTGATATCACATTTAGCCTACTGTTGAAAACACCAGTCAATATCAGTCAGCCTAGCGATAACAATATATCACTGCCCTAAAATAGGCCAAAATAGAAACAGAAGGATTAACGTAAAGCTATTACTCAGAACATGTTTAACAAATTATGCTGTTAAAAAGTGATGGGGACTTAATCGGCCATTTCAAAAAGTTGTGGGGAAATGTCTTCAACGTCCCCAGTATAAATTAAACCTATGATGAAGCTTTATAACTGAACACAATCAATCAATCAATCAATCAGTCAATAACGCATTGTTATATATGCCATCTATCACTGTTTATCTCCCATAAAGCTAAGATAATGTTTTATTAGACTCAAACTTTTTTCGATTTGAAAATGTCGATTTTTTAACATCCTGGTGGTAATTTTCGGCATAAATGAACACTTAAATACAATGAACATGTTACGTGTCAAAACAGGGTGTGTGAGTTCGCCGGCTGTGACGAAGGAATGCAAAAGTTTCTGTATGCACTATGGGCCAACAGAAAGCATTTGATTGACGTTGAAATACACATCTTACATCCATCACACATCTGACAAAATCTACATTTGTGAAATGTGAGTGGGAAATAACCACTATGAGGTGAAGAGGGGTCTTTTATATTTTTGAATTGATACATTTCAAACTATCATTGACACAGTACATTTATCCTCATTCATTTATTCTAGTGAAATGTGCATGACATCAACATCATTAAATGGATAATCGTATGTGTCACGCGCATAGAAAAAACAATGAATCCTATAACTCAGTTACTGTGACGTAAGCAATTACATCCGATGCTGCTGCCTAGGAATGTTCCAATGAACAACCTCCCTAGTTTGGCGTCAAAAACACATCGCTTATCATTCAAAAATGTCACGTCATACACAATCATAATGTTTGATTGTATGATGATTTCTTAATTATTTTGTTTTGCTGTTTCTGACCGTTAGGTTACAAATGCTTTAATAATAAAGACAATTTAAGTTTTTATTTTCCATATAAAACGAAGAAACTAAACAGCTGAATTTCAATTAATGCAATGCACTACCAGTTGCCAGCAAAACCTTCGGAAAAAAATCCCTCATCTGTTTAATAATGACCATAATAAATGCACAATAATCATGCAAATAATGATTCCCCCCCAATTAATTTACATCAGGATACCAAACAGAACCAGTCCATATGTGCTTCTTAACCCATTGTGGATAATCTGGATGAAAGTCCAAATACAACCTTTCACTGAAACAGTTTTTATTCTGCTCTTACATTCCAAACAGCAACAGACAGCAGCCTTATTTAATATCAGTGTAATATCAGTGACTATTCTTTATCAAAAATTTGAACAAGGCACCAAACACACTACACATATCCTGTTGAGATTAGCACATATAAACCAGAATGATGCCAGTATGCCGAATTCAAGTTAAGTACAATTAGGATAATTCACATTAGCTTATATTGCAATAAATCCGTTTTCATAAAAAAAAAATACAATGTGCCAGCTGCGATATGGTTTCATTCAGTATTTGCCTTGTTGTCTAACATGCTGACCTTCAAAATGGATCATACAAGTATCGAAATGACCAGTGTGGAAATACGGATTACAATGCGGTATTGTTGTCGACACAGACATCTACAGTACAACACCAGGTATTGCGCCATCTGTGTACATCGATTGTACATACTGATGTGACAAAAAACAAAAACTCCAATCCCTCAAAAAAACAAATCGCCTCTCAGAAATCGAACCTATATCAAAACGATAACCAGTCCCAAGAGATTCGGACTCCGCTGGAATTCTTCCAGTCTTTATTGAAGTACGCCCCCCCCCCCCCTTGTCCTGCTCAGCCGTTGAGCCTCTGGGTCACCACCTCCCTGTACATGATGGAGATGTAGACAAAGAGGAGCAGGATGACCAGGAAGTCGTCCATGAAGCCCAGCAGGCCGAAGAGGGCCTCGGGCAGGAAGTCCAGCGGGGACACCAGGTAGGTGAGGGCGCCCACCAGACACAGCAGGATCCGGATGCGGAACATCCAGAACAGGCCGCCCATGGAGAAGAGCTCCCTGAAGGCGTGGCGCAGCAGGGTAGGCACGTCTCGCAGGCGATCCATCAGCTGAACGGGAAGGAGAGCCACAAGGTGCATAGGTTTGGTCTTTATGCTGTGTTTCTCCTGTTTACTTTTTAAAAAGGGGAGCTGGATAGTGTTGTGGCTTGTGAGTTTGAACCCCAAGGTTCTCATTCTGTCTGCGTCTTGGTCCTTGCTTTTACAAATGTGTTCATACTTTGACTTAACAGTCTGTTTAAAGATGTTTGATGTATCTTTAGCAGATTTGTGCCCCTTTAGTATCAATACAATTAAAATTAACTAACAAACTAAAATCCAACCATGCCACTCTACAATAACACATCGCCCAGTGGCACTGATCATATTGCCCCCTGTAGGACGGATGACTAGCTGCGGGGTACTCACGGATCTGGGCTGCCCTGAGAACCTGCGGTTGTAATCGTTGACATCCCGGTGGATGAGCTGGGGCACGGCTTCCCCGTCCTGGACCTGCTGAGGGGAGTCGTGCTCCTGGAACAGAGGGAAGAGCAGCGTCACCTGGACACAAGGAGAGAGAGGGACAGGGGATACATGATGAGCAGGATTCCTGCTCGTGTCATACCAAGCTCTCCTATGGAATCAGCCATGAAGAGGGGGTCCTCGCTATGAATGTGCGGTTAGGGTATATGCAGTGTAGCTTGAAGCAGGGCGGCTTGTATTTTCATTCTGGAAAGATCCCCATGAAATTTGATAACAAAAAAAATAAAATGCTGCATTATCGACCTTGTTTAGTAAATAAACATTTAGTTGTTGTTTGCTGTAGTTCTATTGAGCGCAAATTAAATAAGTTAGGGAAGAATACAGGTTAGATAATAAAAAAATGCAATGTTAAAATGATGGTCATATGAATCAACTCTTACAGTTTGTCTACAGATGGGACAGTGTATAGCGCCCAGCCAGGTTCCATACCTCCAGTAGGCTATGATGCAGGGACCTGCAAAACAACACAACATAGTCCTTTATAAACTAAATAACTCACATTTACACACCTATTGTTTTGTAGTGATTCATTTTTTTTAGATAATGATAAATAAATAAATAAACAAACACACACACACACACACACACACACTAACACACACAGCATATACAACACATTGCAACACCATATCCTTTTTGATATCATATGATAATTTGCTTATTTGACAAGACTCCTAATCAATGTCCTTTGATTAGCTAAACTGTACATGTTAGAGGTGCAGTGCAATTCAAATGTGATGGGCTGCCCTCTAGTGGCCGCCTCGGTAAATGCTATGACGAGAACTTGGAACTACAGCTATAACTATATCCATGTTTCAATTCACGTTTGACCACTCAATCCTGAGCCTAATACCTATGAATAGTTGTGTACCTTCACGATAACACTTGCTACGTTTTGCACATGGTATAATTACATAAGTACACAAACAAAGAATGAGTTGCCTCCAAAACAACACCAATATCCATGATTACATATTTCCCTGGTAAAAGTACCGAAATGAATTACACCATGTCTAGATAATTCCTATATTGCAAGGACAGATTTCGAAAGAGAATTAACAAACAGAGTCCTACTTTTCTCCTGCCCCTAACTTCATCCATGAGTAGTGTCGACGTTTGATGATGTTTTACCATCTGGCGGGCAATTCAAAAGACTACACCTAAGTAGCGTGAGTACAGCATGAGTCCGGCTCTCACCACAGAAGAGGTGTCCACAGTTGGTCTCCACGGGCAGCACTGCCTGCTGCAGACACACCGGGCAGGACATGTCTGTGTAATACTGCTGCCTGGCTTCACCCGGAGGGTTTTCATCCTATCACGGCAGAGGAATAACACACATAAAGGCTTTTTACAACAAGGGGTGCTAAAATAAAGGTTACATCCTATAGTTATGTTAACTTATACTGTTGATATGCTTATCAAGGGGCTCCTCCTCTCTCCTAATGTGCCATTCAACCTTCATTGGTTTATGGCTTCATTGGTTTACAGTGAATATTCCTGTTCGTGGATGTATTGACTTGTGGTCAATTGTTATGTTTGTTCTGCATCAATGCTGTCGGAATGCTGTGATGAAATAACAGAATGCATTGTTCCCATATAGAGTTCACTGCTGTGTGGCTATGATATTTAACCATGGTGAAAAAAGTGTGCACAAACTCCCATTATATGTAGAATGTTGTGGACTTTCTAACCTGATCAAAAACATAATTTGACTTGACTATATGACATTCACATATGGACATAAATAGACAAAGCCTGTTGAAGTGAGCTTCACTTAATGGCAATCTCATAATACAACTCAACCATTGTAACGCATCATGTGGTTTGATTTTCTGCTCAAGTTTAGTGATAATATTTCCAACTAGTTGTAGGGAACTCCACTGAATAACACAATTTTGGCAATGAAGAAATGACAAGTCATTAGGCCTTAACACACATTTCATCCTCTATAGCAACAGGAGAGACAAATGGAGTCATCAAGAAGCAGCTGTAGAGACACCTGGACAGGCTCAGCAGCCCAGAGACAAGCAAGCCATACTTGGTAGGAGCATCTAGTGTAATGCTACTCGGGGTTGCACCAAACACATATGCTAGGGTCTTTGCAGAAACACAGTTGCACACAATGGGCTCATAGTCACAAAGTACTAACAAAAATAAGACATTATTCTCAACAAATAGGTTCTATGAGATCATTGTTATGATATTTTTATATGAGCTCATTATTATGTCTTATTTACTTCATTTTATTGACTGTGGAGCTGCACTTCATTTATGAAAGGAGCTTTATGTCATTCTTATTATGAATCATCATGTCTGTCTACCTAGTTTGACAAATACTATAGAGTTGGGATGTATTTTTGTTGTGACTACGATGACTTTGTGATTTCCTCACCTGCTCAGACTGAAGCTGTTCTCTGACAGCTCGGACGTGTTCCTGGTTCTCTGGATGAATGTCCTGATGTTCCTCTCTGCAAAGGTCAAAGGGCAAAAACGTCTCATGTGATATGTTGATGGTTTCCAAAAATAAGCCTTCTGATATTGTACGCTGGTATTGTGTATAATTAACATTGACCAAAGGCAGTGCATATGCAAGGTCCTCCTAATATTGTGGACCCTGCTCTTCGATTGCAATGTTTGGTGGATAAGAAGGGAGGGAGTTTTGATTGGTCAGATTTATTTTCAAATCCAAAAGGACATGCTGCTGTAATCTCATTTGGTATCGCTAACAACATGATCGTTTTACTCAATGTAGCTTTCAACATTATAAAATACAAACTCCTACTAGAAACATGCAACTGCTAGCATAACACAATAAACCAGAAGCTATACATTTTTAATGATCATATGTCATAACTATTTTCAGAAGGCCTATAGGATGTTGTTGAATCAAATAATAATCTCTTAAAATAGACAAGTGTCTTGCATGATTTTTTGTAAATGCTCCAGCTTACATGTCTGTACTTTAGGTAGCCACATTTTGAGTAAGATCATCTAGAAATCCAGAAACAGATCCAAGGTGTTTCGACCAATCATGACAAAGAGTTACGCTATGCATTACAATCGCCTGCCTTAGTTATGATTCATGGGGGTACATTTTCATAAACACTGTGTTGTGATTAGTCTAAATACCTTGGCTCAGGTTCTAGATTTCTGGATCTGGCTACTCAGAACAGACGTGTTGGCTGGAGCATTTAAAATTATCTTGCAAGCCACTTTACCAAGCCACTCTATATTGAGATACCACTAAAAGAATGCATTGTGAACCCAGTGCAATAATACCATACCTGCAGAGTAAAGTCAGTAAGCCTCCAAGGAAAGCGAAACTGAGCACCACCACAAATAGCACCTGGTTACTGACCCCCTCAATAAGGGTGTCTTCATCTTGGATCAGGTATTCCAGATCCCCACCACAATGGCCGTCCTCCATATCACAATCTCATATCCTACCCCACTGAAGACATGGGATGCGTAGTGTTAATGGAGCAATGTAAATATTTACTACATGCATGAAGCTCTTCTATTACTAAATAAATTGTAAAAACGTAAAAACCAAAGGCTTGAAAAAATTGGAAATACAAACAAACAACAAAATACAAAAATACAAATGATGCAAACAGATTTGATGCAATGCAACACAAGGTTCTCTGACGATTGAAGAAGCCGATATAGCTTTCCGGAAAATATATCAACAGTATTTCCCTTTTATTGACAATGCCGTTGTGGCCAAACAAGTAATTTGTTTCTCTCCATTTTACCTCATAAATTCACTTTGACCCTTTATATTTGCTGACAACACACAACCTAGTACACATACTTCTGTAATCTGAATGCTTGCTGTCAAGTAGTTTTGGAGTTTTGGAAGCCTGTCATGTCTCGAATTACTTTCTGTTAAATAATGCTTAAATTGTTCAAAATGTTTGACTGAATGATTTCAATAATGATTAGCTCCTTAGTTTGCTAAAATAATAGCAACGATTTTATAAACGTTTCAATGGTGCTTTAACGGAATTTGACATTACTGACATGACATTATGAGACAGGTAGGCGGTCAAGGTAAATTAGACAACAGCTGATTACAGACTAGCCAGTGCCATTCACTCACTCAGCAAAGGAGCTTTTGACGTTCACGCCAAGCTTCTTCTGCACTAATTTCACAGGCTTAGAACAGTGCTTACATTATAGGTAAAGCTAGAACAATCGGCGAAAAATAAATACTATTATTAACAATGCTAGTGATAGCCTGTCATTAAACGAACCATTTGAATAACGTCTAAAATATGCGACTGTCTCGACCTAAAGTTATGTTAATTAATGTTAACGCTGAAACAACCGAACCATCCTTACGCGTGTAGATGGTAAGTGAGTGTAAATCAATTCAAGAATATTTATTGTTACGAACACAGCCATACCTTGCATTTTAAAACATACATGTTGAGTTTCCGTATAGTCCGAAGCCAGGATCCCGAACCTGACGTCACCAGTATCTTGTTTCGTAGTCGCGCAATGAATTATGGTCCATCCAACCAGAATGTGTTTCTGTGACCGACAGTAGTAGACTGCCAGTCTGTTCGTAAGTTTTTTTACGTGATGGTGTGCCAAATAAAACAAATTTAGAGAAATTTAGAATAACATCAGCAAAATATATCAATAATTAAAATGCATTAGCATTACTTGCATTACTATATTACTAATTACATTACTACATTATGTTGAATGTATTATGTATAAGTATGTTTAATTTGTATGTAGTTCCAAGCGTTCTGAATCTTATGAAGATATTGGATGCCAATAACGCACTAATAACAGTAAGCCATAGCACTAGAACATCAAAGTAAGTAAACATCTGTTGATATTTGTTTACGTCTTCAAGTTGCAGTTCACCTTTTTGATCAATTGGGGGCAGTGTGCACTTCAGTGATCGTTACATCCATCTGGTGATGAAGAAGAAATTCAATAGCTATCCATAAACGTGGGTGCTGTATAACAATATTTTTCTCCCCATCTTGGAGAGGTGAACACCACTGAAAAGGTTTGGACCGGAGAGGCAAAATGCCTCGTTATGCACAGTTAGTGATGGGGCCGGCTGGTAGTGGCAAGGTAAGAATATATGGTATATGAAGTGAAAGATAGCAATTTGCTAACTTATCAACTAAAGTTGAATTGAATGGTGAAAATGCATGCATACGCCGTCAGAATGGCTCTGCTCAAGATATACTATGTAAAAATAAAGAATAGAAAATGTAATGTGATATGGTATGCGCTGCTCTACTTGCATTTCAGAGTACATATTGCGCTACTCTGGTACAACATGCAGAGGCCATCAATCGCTCTGTTCAAGTAGTCAATCTTGACCCCGCTGCCGAACATTTCAGCTATCCTGTCATGGCAGGTGAGATCGATATGATAATATAAACTGCTGCTCTGTGGACCTGTCTACATTTTTAGACAGACATTTTATTTCTTCAAACTAAAAACACAATTTCTGTACATCTCGAAACAGACCTGTTTGTTTGTTTGTTTGTTTGTTGGTTGATTGTAGATATCCGTGAGCTTATACAGGTAGATGATGTGATGGAAGATCCGTCTCTCAGGTTCGGCCCAAACGGAGGTTTGGTCTTCTGCATGGAGTACTTGGCCAATAATTTGGACTGGCTGGAGGAGAACTTGGGTCATGTCGAGGATGACTACATACTATTTGACTGCCCAGGTAGCGTCCTACATTTGATGTGTAATATTAGAAATGATTACATTCGGCCAGGTATTCATGTTACCATGTAGATTGTAGTCCCTTATTTACTTTTTGACTTGCTATTTTTTTTGTCTCGCCCTTTATCTGACAACAAACATTTACAAAAAGGTTTACTCGAATGATAACCGAAATGTACCTCTTCTAATAGAGTCGGAAGCACCTCATATTATTTTATTTTATTCAATTAATATAATGGTATTATATTATTTGGATCATTGATTAGACATTGGTATCTTTAAGATTCCTTACACAAGACTTTTTGATCAAGTTTCATTGCTTGGATTTACATTTTGGAGCAGTTATCGACGTCACCCCGGGCACCAGAGATGCCCTGTCACAGTGTAATTGTGCTGTGCAGGTCAGATCGAGCTCTACACACATCTGCCAGTGATGAAACAGCTGGTGGAGCAACTGCAGCAGTGGGAGTTCCGTGTGTGTGGCGTCTTTCTGGTGGACTCTCAGTTCATGGTGGAGACCTTCAAGGTTATACTATGTTTTTTTTCTTAAATATATATATTGTCTTCTTTTGTTAGTATTAAGTACTAATAATTAGTAATAAGTACTAGTACAAAACCTACTACGTACTACTTTGACCTCAAGTTATTTGAGTCACCTTAGTCACATGAAACTATAAGCTTCTTATCAATCGGTGTTAACATACACATGCATACACTAGAAACCTGATTGTTAGAAGGTTTCTCTTAACAGCCATCTAAATACTGGAGCTTATATACGTAACCGTGTTTCTCCCCAGAGAAACCTGGTTACTCTGCCTAATTCGGCACAATGTGAAGCAATGTACTCAATTTCAGTTGTCAACGGTTCCTTGTTTTTCTTGCGTGCAGTTCATCTCTGGAGTGATGGCTGCGCTGAGCGCCATGGTGTCTCTGGAGATCCCTCAGGTCAATATCATGACCAAGATGGACCTGCTCAGCCCGAAGGCCAAAAAGGAGATAGAGAAGTGGGTGTTTTTCTGAGCTGATTCATGTTTTGCGAGAATAGATTGTCCAAATCAAGACTGGAAAAGATTAGGCTTCCCTTGAAGAAAAGAGAGGCCTACCATTTTTGAATGTTGATCTTAAATCATTGTAGAATATTGGGCATGAATGATGGGAGCAGGTTTACATACAATGCTGGTGCACAATGCATGTACATTGTGAAGATTCTTTTGAAAATGTCAACCAAATATATTGATAACATCAGCCATGCTTTCTGTGTTTTCCTTGAAGTAAGACTTGGTTCTTTATGCTAAGCACATTCTATTGATTATTTATAGACACATAAATGTATAGATCCATTATTCAGTCTGTTTTCATAATACAATGATTAAAATAGTTTGTCTTTCACAATCAGATATCTGGACCCAGACATGTTTTCAATGATGGAAGATAACTCGGCCAGCTTCAGAAGCAAGAAGTTTGATAAGCTCACTAAAGCTATCTTTGATCTGGTAAGTTAAATTCAATCAAGCTATGATTTCCAGGCTTTTGACATCTATTATACTGGAGGTGTCTTCTTCTCGGTTTTTCCTTTGATCTCCTTTTCCGCAAGATGTGACCACACTCCTTCTAATCTTTAACACTATGGTTTATGTTCCATATCACATCTGGCTGGTTGAAGTCTTTTTAAGATATGACCATGAACAAAATAAGCATTTCACTGCATGTTGTGAATGTTTAATTGTGTATGTGACAAATAAGCTTTGATTTGTGAGAAGCACAAGAAAAATTACAAAACGCAATCTACAGATTATAGATGTTCATTTTTTATCCAAAACAATACTTTTTTTGATTAAAGGCAAATATTCTTTTGCCGACGGTTGTCTTTCTTTGTCACCAGATTGATGACTATAGCATGGTGAGATTTCTTCCGTTTGACCGCTCCGATGAGGAAGGAATCAATATAGTACTGCAGAGTATTGACTTCTCTATTCAGTATGGAGAAGACCTGGAGTTCAAGGAGCCAAAGGTGTGGTATAGTGCAATGTGGTGTGATGTCATCCTATGTGGGAGCTTGGCCTGTAGCTTTTATGGGAAACTCCTCATCTGCAATCAAGTTGGAATAAAGAGGCTATCGTTTTTATTATCAGATAAAGACACAAGTCAAAACTGTTTTGCTAGGAGAGGCCCCAAATATTAAAATAACCAAGATATTTTGTTAGTTTAGTATTTGGACATTTGAAACATTATTAGAATACTTCTGTACCATATAAACTGCCAATATGAGAGATTGTGGGGAGCGGTTTGGAAAACCTTACGATTATCTGAGGCTTGAAATGATGTATTCGGGCCAGCCCTAAATTTTCGTAATCTGAAGTATAGCTGTAAACAAAGTATAACAACATAGTATTATTACCGTGCAGGGATCTGTGGTTCAGCACCTGTGCATCCGTAGACAAGGTTTATGTTTGTTTGCAAGGATGTTATAGTTTATTAAAAATGGATCGTTTGATGGATGAATTCTATAATATAAACTGCTAATATCAACTGAATTCTGTCTTATTTCTTTCTGTACCTCTTCATAGGAGTTGGAAGAAGATTCTGGAAACCCGCAGCATGATGAATTATTTCAAGACAACGTGGGGAGTTGAGAGGATGCTGAAATAATTGTACCTGAAAAATGCATGTGCGGGTCAATAATCAAAAACACAATGCATTGATTCACAACAACAAGATGCTAGGTGACTCCCACAATGCTGCGAATGACACCATATTTGTATATATCAGTTGTCTGCTTTTTTATTTATCTTAAGGCATTTACTTTTGTTTTTCTTGTTTAAAACTTGTATGTGATTTTTAAATAAATATGTACAGATTATTTTTGCTGGATGATGTTGTGATGTGGTCATGATTTTTTTTTTACAAAACCTGAGACGAACGAGAACCTTTGCCATTCATCGTCACTTGCTCACCATCGCCCTCTTGTGGTATTTTTGGTTCTCTACATGAGTCTACTTCCTGTAAATCTGTAGGGTGGGATAGGCGGAAGCAGCGTCTTTGCATCGCTGACGATTTTCTTTCGCTGAGCAGAACGATTGATATTTGTCAAGATGCCGGTAAGTAATGCTAACAAGGTTAATGATATGTTTTCAATTTCATAGATTGAAGATGATCATTGTGCCAATGAAAAAAGACCTGTTGTGATAAAGTGGTTATTTGATTTGAGATTACAAGCTTGCTAGCCCAGCTAGCTTGCTAGCACCCAAAAATGATGAAACTAGAATGAGCAAGTTTTACATTACATTGCCGTGTAACGTAACATTATCTTCGATAAAACATGTCAAAGAGCGAGAACTAATAGCTGTCATCAATTGTGTTCATTATTAGCGCATAAGCGTATTGCAATTACATGGGTGTTTTTTTGCTGTCGTTGATTCCACAACATTGTTATTAGAACTGTCTTTTATCACTACGAGTATTAACGTTACAATAATGGGTCGTTGTTGACCCGCATCTGACAACCTGCATTTCATTACAGGCGTATCATTCAGGTTTGTTGGACGGTGATACCAAACTGGTGGGGAACATGGCTTTGCTTCCCTTAAAAACCCAGTTCAAGGGTCCAGCCGCAAAAGAGAGTAGGTCTTGCTTACTGATTATAGCTTGAGTATATTTTTTTGTCCATTGACTCGATTTGTGCATTATTATTGACTATATTTTGAATGCGTTTGTAACGTCATATTTATTTCCTTGTTGCATTTCTGCTTCCTTATATGGTTAGTTGCAAACCGATGATGCAAAACTTTACCCTATCCGAATTGGCATATCCACGTATAAATCACTTTCAATCGCCGGAGTATTTTTAGTTACAAGTTTACAAATTCAAGGTAGTACAATCGAATTTAATTCTTTGTTTTGTAGCGGTATTGAACTTGTTTTGTTTTTTTTCCAGCCAAAGATACCGATATAATTGATGAGGCCATCTACTACTTCAAAGCCAACGTCTTCTTTAAGAACTACGAAATTAAGGTGAGTAAACGGTTATTGCTTACTGCCTCCTTCAGGATAAGTTATAGATATTTGTAGCTGCACACAAGTTGAGGTTAAACAAATGGAGCATCTAGCCGCAGACCTTCTCTCTCTGCCTGTTCCTGTTTTGCTTGAGGCCGATGCATGTTGTGTTATTTCACGTGCCACAGCTTGTCTTACTGCTGCCCTGAACTATTCAGTACCTTCTTGGCTGCGATACGGCGCACCCCATCCTATTTCATTTTAGACCTGAAAAGATAGCTACCTACTGCATATTTCACGTGTTCATATATTCATATTAATGTTTTCCTTTGTACTCTTGTCTTTCAGAATGAGGCCGACAGGACACTGATCTATGTCACACTTTACATTTCTGAATGCCTAAAGAAGCTACAGAAGGTAAAAAAAAAATACAACATTAACTTAATTTAGGGTGTTTTCACACCTGTGCGGTTTGGTCCTTTTTAATCAAACCCTGGAGTGTTTCCCTTGATAACAGTGTTCATTTAGGGTGTTGAGAGCACATGTTCGAACTCAGGGGGGCAAAGGGGGGCACAGCAAACTCTGGTCCGCTTGAAAATGGGGGTCTCGGTCCACTTCCAAGTGAACTCTGATTCGGTTTGGTGTAGGTGTGAATGCGACCCAACTACAGGAAGTAAACCAAAAAACAATGCATTGTGGGTTGAATTTACTTTGGCCGCGAACTGGAAATAATAAACACATTTATCAAAGTATTGTCAGACTATACAAAGCAACTGCTTTTGGTCACAGAAACACTGCCTTTTTTAAATTATACAGTGACCGAATGGTGGAGATTTGGTTCTATTTTTATTTTACACCGAAGCAAAATGAAAACACCCCAGACACAAAGTTGTCGTTGCTCCATTATAATCGTCCTCAACAAGGAAGCTTTGTGAATTCCCTCATATTTTCTGTCCCAATAGATGAGCGACCAACTCGACTGAGAGCCGTTTGTATAGTGTTTGGTTCACCTAACAAAGTCCAGTGTGAACGCTAACCAAACCAAATGAAAATGCAAACAAAGTATCAACCCTGCACCCGAATCTGACCTATTCTACCGAACTATAGGTGTGAAAGCACCTAAAGGTAGATTGTAAAGGAGTAACAATGGTCTGGAAAAGGAAAAATTAGCCTTCTCTGGATGTTAATACTGACATTAACAAATCCTGTTGATTGATTTCAAATTCCTGCCATGATTTCAAAGTTTCTCTCCTTAGTCTGTTAACACCACACTACATCTTGGTTTCAGCTGTGCATCGGTGAGATGTTAAGGATCTAAGTGTTGTACTCTTGTGTTTCCAGTGTAGTTCCAGGGGCCAGGGGGAGAAGGAGATGTACACCCTGGGCATTACCAACTTCCCCATTCCCGGAGAGCCTGGATTCCCTCTGAATGCCATGTACGCCAAGCCCGCCAACAAACAGGAGGACGGTAAGGAGCGACATCATCGCTAACTTTTCACCAAAAGGCATACAAATTAGCAATTTAGTTCCCAGAAGCTATTATTATTAAATTGTACTTCATTGTATTTATCTGTTGGAGCAGTTGTGCCAAGTAAGGAACTACTCCATTAGAAAAAAATGGTGTTTAGTTTTTATACATTTTAGTTAACTGTTGCTGTAGCAATAGCATAAATATAACGTCTTAAAATATTAGATTTACAATTAGAGAATAGAGGGAGACAATACAAAGCATCCATCCAAAATCCTTTTCAATTCAAATGAGCAAGTGCCTATTTTGTTGGAGTAACAATTTAGAAAGATTGTATCCCACGAACCAACTTTTATTTGAGGTTTTACCCTCAAGTTATGTATAAAACATATTTTTTTATCTAAATATGAAAAAGCTGTTTAAATGCAGTTATCCCATACATTTTTTAAATATTGGCTTGATAAGTTATGAAACCATCTATGATCTTCTCATTAACACATTACCATCTACCATCTATGATCTTCTCTTCTCTACCCACATTGTCTGTTGCTTTTCCAGAGACGATGAGAACCTACCTCCAGCAGATTCGCCAGGAGACTGGCTTGAGGTTATGTGATCGTGTGTTCGATTCCCAGACAGACAAGCCAAGCAAGGTGAGAAATTGTGTTCGCAAATTTCATTTCTATAATTTGGTATTTACGTTTTGAGAAAAGATGACATGTTCTATTTGTAAATGCTTACTATTGCCTAACAATTGGGTTTTGTTTTCAGTGGTGGGTGTGCTTTGTCAAGAGGCAGTTCATGAACAAAAGTCTGTCTGCTCCTGGCCAGTAAATGACCTCAACCTGTGTCTTATTACTTGTGCAAGAATGGATTACATTTTCTTTATTTTGAATACTTACGTTTGGTCAAGAGGATTTTATACTTAATGGAGTCCAGAAATATACCTTCACTCGTCTGGTTGTTAATCATATTGAGCTGGTGCTTAATGAAATAAAGCAATCATATAAGTCGGAAAGTATTGGGTTGTGAATTTCATATTAAGTGTGTGCACGCTTAATAAAGTGTGAAATCACCCAGGTGAATGTGTTTGTGTTCATTGGTAGGGAAAATAATAGTCAGCACATTACAACAAAGGGGTTCAAAGGCCCAGATTATAACATTACACATGAGAATATGAAAGTTAAGTCAAGAGACGTCTCATATCCATATTTATTGCTTATTTTCACAATTGAAACACGCTCAAATAAATCAATGTTATTCCATTGCAAACATAAACCTTTACTCAAACAGCTTGTGCATAAAATAGGTTGTACATTTCAGCACCACAATTACATCAGTACCATAAAGTACAGTGTAATAAGTCAAAGTTGATACTAAGTACTTACAAATGGGACTAGGTAGTTGAATGCTGGTTAAACATCAGAATATTGATATTCAGAATATTGAAATGCATTGAATGCACATGTTGGATGAAACTAACGTTTTAGATGGCAGCACAGTATATGTAACACGTCAATGTACTGTCAATGTATTTCTCCACTTTTAATGCTTTTTAATGTACCTTCAATTTGTATTTTGAGTCACCCTCTCACTGAATGCTAATGCTACGTTATACCTGTATAGCCTATCCTTATATAGCAATCATGGACAACGCTTAAACACCTCCTTTGAGGGAAAGATATCTGTCCACAAAGTGTTTTTTAATTAGACCCCCATTCACCCAGGACAAAAACAATTAATACATTAATTGAAGTGACTAACCTTACAACTTAAATTAATTGACTACAGCTTTCCCATTCAAGTCATTGATACAAGTTGTAGTTTTCCATATTTATAATGTAATGACTACAGAATATTTTAATGTAGGGCTTGGGACATAGCCTTTGACACAAGGAGTACGTACACTTCAGATAGGGCCATCAAAGGAACACACACACCTTGTGATAGTTTTCAAATATTTATATTACACAAAAATATGCTTGAGCTCATTTGTTTTTTGCTCGTGGATTGTTAGTCACGATCAAGTCTTTCGGACTTAAATTAGGAGAAGTCTTCTGATACAAATGTAACTAAATTCAAGTTATCTCAACTTTCATGCGGGGTCTGAAATGAAAACACAAAAAATGTGGGCAAATTGTTTCATGGATTTTGGGGGATTCTTTTGTGTGTATAT
>JAOPJO010000118.1:6728407-6742652 GCA_027123675.1 Molva macrophthalma | reverse complement strand
GTGATTGGCTGATTAGAAATTTGCGTTAACGAGCAGTTGGACAGGTGTACCTAATAAAGTGGCCGGTGAGTGTACATTATAATGGATTAGTTATTATGGATGCTATAGCATCCTTATGTGTTTGAAAATTGTCTTAATTGGGGAGAACACTTCCAATACTAAAAGGTGTTTGGAAAGTGACAAACGCAAGTCAACCCTTCAGTGTCTCCCTGTCACTCCTCAACTTCCCTTGTACATCAATCATAATCCATCCATAATCCATCAGCCGTAACCCCTGCAGTACAGAATGGCATGGGGCTGGGCATGGTGAGACATCTGGGTTACTGAGGGAGGATTCCGGGTGTGGGTTGAGCTCTGGTCAATGTAAACGTAAACAGGAATAACTATCAAGCAGGACAGGTGGATGGTGTTTAATTGTTCACATACATCATGTATTGAAAGATATATATATATATACATATACATAAATATATGGTAACGCTTTACAATATCTGTAACATTAATTAGTTAATGCAGTAATACACATTAACTTACGTTAATTAATAGTTAATTAATAATGGTGTCATAATCATTAACTAATGGTGTTCATGTTAACTAAGGTAACGGTGTTCATGTTGACTAAGGTATTCATTTATACATTATTTAAGTTTAGATTAAAATCTGAAGTTTGATGGTAATAGAGCTCAAATCTGGGTGAACGGGGCGTTTCAATTTCTTTAGCTTCAAACTAGTTTCGACCAATCATGTTGCTGGGGGCACGGAACGGTTACATGGAATGGATCACTACTGGAATCAACCTGACCGGCATACCACAACAATCATGATAAGGCTGACCATTAATCTCAGATTCAGAAGAGGACTGATAACTTAAATAACAGCATAGTCTTACCGTTGCCATATCCCTCCTTGGCCAACAGCGAACAAATTCTCGGCCAAGACTGGTTCCTGTGACTTCTGAAGACTTTTCCTGTGGCCGTCTCTTCCTGTAAAACATCCTGTCTGGACCTCAACGACCTTAGACAAAGTGTCTGGTTTAAATCAAACCAATGAAGTGGACGGTCAACTGTAGAAATACATTAGTTTAAATCGTCTTCTGAAACCGTCGTCTTGCCAGTTTCTCTTCAGAAGAATATCTCAGTGACAAAACAGAAAACGCTGCGAGACTCCGGCCCTTGCACTTTCTGGTTTCCAGCCCAGGCGCTGAACAGCTTCACCCCAGAAGTTCGGCTAATAGCAGCAGAGTCAGACTTCTGGACACAAGATTAATGCCCCCCTAATTAAACACGGCAGATAATGAAGAAAAGTGGAATACAATCAAAGACAAAGAGACAGTAGTGTCAGCTTCTCTCTTAAAATAAATAAATAAATAAAATAATCCACAGGGTCTAGCCAGGACTACTCTCCTGCTGGCATCTAATTGGTGTTGAACATGTTGTGAAGAGGATGCTAAGGAGCTGTTCCACTGACTGCGTCTGAATGTATCTACACACACACACACACACACACACACACACACACACACACATGCAGGCACGTGCATGCACACACACACACACACATATAAACACACACTCACACAGACACACACACACACACACACACACACATGCAGGCACACACATGTAGGCACGCGCATGCACACACACACACACATACACATGCAGGCACGCGCATGCACACACAGTCAGGTGCAGACAGGTGCATGCACGTGCATGCACACACACACAAACAATCGCATGCATGTGCACACAACACACACACACACACACACACACACACACACACACACACAAACACACACACTCACTGCCACTGTGTATCATTACAAGCTGTTAGCTGACTAATTGTGAATCACAGTGAGCTTGTGCTGGCGGGTAAAGGCCCATACACATACCTATATAAAGCAGGGCCCTACGCACTCAGAGAGATTCAATCCAATGAAAGATCTGCTACGTATAGGCAGAGAGAGAGAGAGAGAGAGAGAGAGAGAGAGAGAGAGAGAGAGAGAGAGAGAGAGAAATAGAGAGAGAGATGGGCTGCTTTGGTTCATATTTAGACGGTTTTATTTTGTTGTTTTTATTTTTTTGCGATGTAGCTTTAGCCACTTGACTGATAACATTTGACCTTCAAGTGCAATTTACGTTCGCCATTACTTTCCAAAGTAAGTGTAGTATATGCACTATACTGCGTTTTATAGATTCATAAGTTATACGTTGAACGCTTGCTGATTTTACACAAAGTTTCCCATAGGGGGCACTCTTGATTCTCATGAACACTTGAAAGCACAACAGGTTGTAGCCAACTGAAATATACCTCTTCTTAAATTGTTTCAAAGTAGATTATATGAAATATAGAACAGAGAAGGGTCTGTTTGTTATGTTTTTATATTCGACTATATTAAACGTACATGAATGACCTAGTATGTGGTTAATAACACATTAAACGTAAGCTATTAAGTAACAATTTAAATCAAAACATATAAAGCGCACAATAGTGCGTAAAACTGAAAATGCAGTTTAGCCATTTGCTGCTGATAAGCCATTATGTCATATCTACGTAAATATTAAACCCTCCAATTTGCACACCTTTTCTCTTTCCCTCTTGGCCAATGTTTCTTTTTAAGTAATGTATACCACATATTTTCTGGAACTTAGATTCACATATTTCTAAAAACTGAACACTTAACATTTAGTGGTCAGAAGATGTGAGTTGGATGGGACGGATAGGACGCTTTACCGTGACACCCGGAGATGGTCATCAACCCCCACGTGCGTCACATTTGGCTCGTCTTTTTTTGCGCGAGCGCTCTATCATCAACCTCGCGCGAGGACGGAGGCAGAAGAGTCACTACATCCCACTTTTTATACCTCAACATTGCGTGAAAAGTTTGAATATTTAATGTATATTGCAATCATCTTTCACTCGGTTGATTCCGACGACTTATCTCCAGAGCGCGGGGGAATTTCATCTGTGATTAAAATACCCTTTGTATGATAGCTGAATAACTGCTCAAGCAAGAGTGAAGCTATAGCACCAAATTGATGAAAGAAGGAATACTTCGTGATTAAAGGTTCATATTGGATAACACGTCGCAGTATTCTTCGCAAGGAAAAATGGTAAGACGCACAATATTCCCACTAGCAAAGCTAGTATCTAACCAATATTATATATTTAGTTTTAAATGTGGAATAGATTAGTTTTCACATTGTTTGGATTATAAATCCAATAATGCCGGTCCACATATGGTTTACGCTGTCTTTAATTTAGTTTGTAATTTACTTCAGGGGCCAATAATGGAATATGCCCGTACCTATCCCCTTAACCTACCTTTGTACTTTTGTAGTAGCCTAAAACCAGCGTTACTCGAAAGGCATTTCATTCGTCTAGCCTCCTGGTCAACCAGTTTTATCCCGCGCTCACAGCACAACTCTAAATGAGCCACGCGGGAGCTCTAGCGCGGGATTTAAGTTAATCGTAATATATGTTTATTTACATGATTGATTGTAAAATCTCTCGATCCCGCGATATTTATATTTACCCCTCTTAGTAAGTCTTGAAACAAATGGTTAATAGTTATTAGCCTGCGTTCCGTCGGAAATAATGTATTTTCCCTATATTGTGTTGGACAGGTTACAATGCGCATAAACAGTTGTATTCTCCATGGAGCATCGCTGCCAGTAGATACTTTGCTTGCAAAGCAGTGACGCTTTATCCAGAGAGGAATATCCACAGTGTCCGAAGCTGCCGCGTCTGCTCCTCCGTGGAAGTTGTGGTGTGGAAAAGCATTTGGGAATAAGATGAATCTGCGCCCTGTCATGTTACCGGTTCGGTGGCTTATTCTCCTGATGCTTCTCTCGTGCAGAGGTAAGTTACCCCCAAAAACTCGTGTTAAGAATAAACCAAATTCAGTCATCTGAAAAAATATGAATGCAAATCCATTAGTAATAACTACTGAATAAGTCAAATATGAATGGACACATTTATTTTGAACGAATTGAAACATCTTTTCAAAATAGTTAATTACAAGTCATGCACATTATCTCGTCAAGATATGCATACATTATGAGACAATAAATTGGAATCAATCTGGTAAATATACAAACTAGCTAGTGTTGACATGAACAATTTGCAGTATACATTATGGGGGTTTGGATTATTGATCATCAGGTACATTGGTTGGCATGGTTTAGGTCACGACAGACACTGCAGAGAATATATACAGAATGCAGGTGAAGGTTAAAAAAAACAAACGTTTGTTGTCAGACGTGAGTGCTCACTTGCATGAAAATTTTCTTTTATGTGTGATTGTTTGTATATGAGTGGGTGAAAACACAGCACTGTATGTTGGCCTGCACAATTGCGTCTCTTAGAATGTCTAAATAATATTTCCTACATATAAACCATGTAATGTATGCACGCAAACAGGATTCCATTTCATATAGGCCTGACATGCATGGCATCACAAGTTACTCTCTGTGTGCTCTGCATCAACAATGTAAGGCTCATCTGTCTCTGTCTAATATAACACAGAGTCTCACTGGTTGCCTGTGGGCATGTGTTTTCTGAAGACAGTAATAAGGGCTATGTGCTCTTGTGTGTTTTTTTTGGTTTATGATACAAAGCCAGAGGGCATACTCAATCTATTCTTTAACAATACATGTTGTTTGTATACTGTACATATGGGTTTGTATAACAAGATATGTGGCTACACACACATGTGCCAACACACGCACCCGCACACACACACACGCACGCTAGCACGCACGTGCACCACACAAACATTTTGTGTTCTAAGTTAGTGAGAAGTCAGCTATTACTGTTTCTTTTCACAGTGCAATTTTCTAATTGAAATCAAGTTGATTAATCAAGTTGAATAATCAAGTTCAATTATCGCCGTCAATCAGGTGTAATTGCAGGAACCGGGAGTCCTTGTGTTTCTCTTGAGATCTGGTCCACAGTTTAGTTATTAAAATGTAAAATCTAGAGAAGAAACATTATTGGTCACTGTTAGATGGAGATTGATTGAGTTTGAAATGTAGTTCACATCTAGGAGGAACCTACACAATGTTTGCCTGCTTTTCTGTTGTGTAAGAGCTCAAAGTCATTTATTATCTTCATATTTAATATCTCCATATCTAATATCTCCATATTTACAACAACCACAACAGGTGAAAATGTCCTCAATTAAAAGATGGCCTGTGTCAGCAAATCTTGCACGTTTGGTTTACCTGGAGACATAAAATAGTGACATGAGTAATCGGATCTCTCTCACCTCAATCTCAAGTCATTTCCTTTGAAAGATTTTGTTTTAGCATCGCTGACATGTTCAGACTTGGATAGAGCTGTACTGGATGGAGCTTTAGGGACTGTACACCTGACAAGTTGACAACAAGGAGGACGGCCTCGTAAATCCCTATGCTATTCATACTTTTTAAGCACATTATGACAAACATTATCTGTTGGAAAAACAGTGTGCCCCAGGTTTCCCTGCAGCAGGCCACCTCTTAGTAAATATTCAGTGTTGTACAGTTTAGGATCAAATAATCTCAGTTGCAACACAAGAGAAAATAAACAATATAAAACAAACTGTATTGTGTATAATGTAAAGGTTCACTGCTGTGCTGTTGTTGGGGGATTGCTGATTGTTCTTCTAATGTTTCTTCAAATGTACATCCCTGAGCATGTATTAAAAACCTTCCCATATATATAACACACTTTAGTGTTACTATTATTCGGTTTTTATCCCTTCTCATACCTCCTTATTAAAACTAGAATAAATCCTAGAAATGTTCTTCTCTAGACCCATTAAGGTAGACCCCCAAAGATATCCAGTTAACAAATAGTATTTCTAGTATTAAAAGATAAGACAGAAGCTAGCGCAGTGAATTTATTTTTGTATGTATAGTTGCGAGAAAGCCAGTGAAATGCAGAAGGCTGGCTTTCAGTCAGCCTCTCTGCCAGGCTGAATGTGAAGCGAGGCTGGGGAAGAGACCAGACTGACCCAGGACACACAGTAGTGCTGCAGACTGCAGTCTGTCAGTCTACCTCCCGCTGAGCCCTGTCCCATGGGTTATTATGAGATGGGTCTGGGCCTCCTGCCGTCATTGGTGTGTGTGGTGGGGGGGGGTTATAATATGCTCGCCAGCAGCCATTTTGGTGAGAAACATAGTTATGTTCAAATTTGTCTGGCATTTTTCTTATGAGCATTGCAATGTGTTTTTGCCAATATAAGTTCAAAAGCAATGGCCTATTTGAAATTCACAAGAGCGAACCTGCCAGAGCTTTTTGTTGCTCAGATACACTTCTGGAGCACTGGAACATTTGGTATCATTCGGCCAGTATTTATAATACCATGAGATTGCTTCTGAGAGGACAATCAAGTAAATGTCACAAAGGGAATTTAATGTAGTTGTAGCTGCATATAGTTTCAACTGGAGCCTGACTGAAACTTGATTGTTGGGGTCCATACTGATAATTGAGTAAAAGACAAACAGTAAAAAAGAATTTGAAACACAGTTTTGTTCAAATGTCAGTGGTATTGTGTATTTGATGACCATTGGACTGTAATTGTAAGAACTAGATTAGGGCTGTCCCCGACTGAGAATGTTGTTGGTGGACTAAAAGCGAACCATTCCGACTGTTGATAGAAATAAATATTTTTTTTCATATTTAAGAAATGTCCAAATCTCAACGGGTAGGCTTGCTTGTTTTGTAGGAGGTTTTTATGTTTAGATGCGCAAAAATCTGCCTTTGTTTCAGTATAATAAGTATATTTATGTATATATATACATATATATATATACATATATATACTTAACACATATCGAAAGTCCATTTTAATATTACTTTTTTGCAGTTTAAGGGTGTTACACCCACACTGGAGCTTTTTAGTATCTGCTTTTTACTGTTGTAGGGCTAGCGGGACTTCTAAACATTTTAATGTTATATCCATTGGGGACATTTTGAAATGGGACTCATACTGGTTATCACGTCGTCTTTAGTTCCCACGTCAGATCGCTGTATTTTGGAGCATGAATATCTGTTCTATCTTTTTAACTTAAAAAAAATACTTTTAAACTACATAAGCTTCTATTGAGATGCGTGATTCTTTAAATACACAACCACACAGCAGCGCAATGTTGCTTTATATTTCACTTTCAGTTTTGATGTCAGGACGTTCCTGGGGGGGGCGGTCATTATTGTAAAACTTGTCGGACGCGGGGGGACTCGGCCTACCTGGGCCAGCCAGTAAATGAAACAAACGTATTCTAGTTTAAACAACAATGAAACCTGGGGAGACTATAATAACTGATATCGTGCTTATCGTAACAAAAACAGCGACTGCTCGACTAACCCAAACCTTAGTTTGCCCGTGACTAATTAGTCGCTGAGTTGACTATGAGGAGTCAGCCTTAAACGAGATAGAATAGAATTAGAATAAAATACACTGTGATGGATGTTATGTTGTCATATAGATGGTGATATGTTAACTTTACATACTAAGGCTCTTATTTGGGCATTCGTATATAATGATATACAGGTCATTACTGATAAGCCAATGATGTCATTCTGATAATGAAACTGACACCCCTGTTATGTTGGGCCCGAGTAACTCAACATTTTGAATGATAGCTAAATAACACAATATGCGTGTCCTGTTGAATTGTGTATCATAAGAAAATGTTTTACAAATAAAAAAAAACCTTGTTTGACTATGAAATGTTAATCACACTCATCAGTGTGAGCGGCCGGCTTGGCAGAGAATCTTCTGTGGTTCTGTAAGCCAAACTAAATTACTCAGGGAATGTTAGAAACACAAAAGTAATCAAAAGTAAGCTTTTATTTACATTGCAGATTGCAAACAGGGAGACAAAATGCTTCAAACCAGCCTCACAAAAGAAATAATGGCCAAGAAGAGTACAACAATCATATTGACAGCCAACAGCTGCATTATACACCGAAACAGTGAGATTGAAAACAAAGCTAAGCAAAAAGGTGAAAGAAAAGCGATGACGGTTAGGAATAAAGCTAATTAAATGAAAGACAATAAGGTACACTGAACCTTGGACAAACGCCATCCATTTTGAAAATTACACTTTGACTGAAGAACAGTGTAAAGATGATGAGGATGATGATTATGTTGATGAATTCTGAAGAACCTAGCATAGAAAGAATGTATTTTTTTATGCAGGGCTGTGCACACGACAACAACACACGCGCGCGCGTGCTTGCAAGCACGTACACACAAACAGACGTGAGTATGACTGAGATTTTTTGATAGTCTGCGCCCTCATCCCTTTGAACATGCACGTAGAGAATACAGACGGAACACACATACACATAGACACGCACACACAAACACACACACGGACACACACAGACACACACACACACACGTCCTTAGGCAAAAAACTTCAGAGCCATCAGAGCGCCCCAG
The DNA here is from genome assembly GCA_027123675.1 of Molva macrophthalma. Taxonomy (NCBI): domain Eukaryota; kingdom Metazoa; phylum Chordata; class Actinopteri; order Gadiformes; family Lotidae; genus Molva; species Molva macrophthalma. The sequence goes on along the minus strand of JAOPJO010000118.1, from coordinate 6,734,215 downwards.
CTGTGCTCCGTCGAAGGTCTGGAGACATTAGCATCGAGTTAGCAACAAAAGCTCTTCTTACACACGGTCAACAAAAAGGAAATGCGATTAGACAATTTAACTACAGTCAGGGGACAATGCACGCATTCATTTCTGACTTCCTTTATGAAAAGGTGACGGTGTGAGACGGAGCTTCTGGCTTGTCCCAAGTGATGGGAAAGTGGGGTTGCATGCAACATTGTATCATTATTACTGTAATTTCCACATGGCAAAAGGGCTGTACATCAAGGCTTGTAGGCATTATATGAATGGAAACATGTTATGTTATTGGTTGAAAGGTTAAGCCGTCCTCTGCACATACAGTTTTTCCTCAGACATTAAGAAATCAAGATGTAGAGACATGTAAAATGTACCATAAGTAACAAACCTAGTGTTGCTGGGGCTATTCCATCCCCTACTGGGTCTATCTTCCTATGTACCATAACAGAGCTTAATGCAAAGGATTTTTCTTCCTCAGCTTTATTTTCTTTCCTCTCTCTCTCTAAATAATGTCTCCTAGGATAGAGCATTATCATGTAAGTCACTCACTGTGCTGCATAATAAAATAACTATAGGGTGAAAGGTTTTTATCTTGGTTACAGCCATTATCTATCCTAGTCATAGTGCCATTTTTCTTTATTATTGTACAACAGGATAAGATGAGTTCAGGAGGAATGGATGACCACAGATGGAGCGCAGACATTGGGGTTCAAACCAACAACCTTTGGGAGTCAAACAAATACCCTGACCACTAAACTACCCAAAAAACTCTATCTGTATATCTACATCTTATATCTATAATTGTTTCCATATTGTATTTATATGACTGGTTTCCCACTATCTCACTGAATGCATGAAAGTAGGAGAATAGTTAATACTTATTGAGAAGTTTAGTTGGAAAAATAAAGTGTGTAATTATAAAAAAAAAAAAAAGAGAAACACATCTGCAACAAAACAGCTACAAAAGAAAATCTGTAGAGAACATGAAAAAAAGACAGGTGAATTTTAATTTCAAACTTGACATACACTTTTGGCCCTGGAAAAGAAACTTGAAGGGGAGCTATTTTCCTCAACTGTAGAAATGTGATTCCCAAAGCAAGACTCAATTCCCTTACCAATTTTCAGCAACACTGCCCAAGAGACGTAAACATTGTTGAGAGTTCCAACAAATAAGAAAAAGTCTATTAGAAATAGGATTTCCATCTTTCCAACCTTATATCCTGGAAAATGCTATAGCACTCTGAGTTAAAATAGCAAATAGGTATGAGATACAGTCTGAGGAATGGAGCCTACCATTATAATGTATTAGAAAGGAAGGCAGTAATTACAAGTGTGAGCAATAAATGTAGTTATCTTTTCATTTTGCAGCTTGTGGCTAATTAGCAGTAGTAAGTGATGAAATTAGATAAAAAAGATGGAAATATAGACGTACAATGAACATGCAGTTGCTATCGAACAGTAAAAATAACTGCACAGCACCTGCTAGTCTTTCATAAATTGCATGTCAGAAGCTCCAGATGGAAAGAAGTTAGTGAATAGACCACATAATGTAGTAAATGTATTTATTTTGAAAAATTCAACCTCCAGCAAAACTGAATTCCAGGTCCTCGTTTCAAGGCAAACAACATACTTTTCCGTTTACAGACCAAACAACAATAAAATTAACAATGAGTTATGTACTATTAAGTAGTTACGCAGGAATCTCAAGCTTGTGTATTTCTGTATGTTCTTTAAAATACACAATTATTAACAGAATTATATTAATTAATAATTATATTAACGGAAGAAGCTATATTAACGGAATGTGCCACCGCTGGTCAGTTCTGATATGAAATCAAGCACTCATTTATTTATGACATGGGGAATATAATTATTTCTACATGGGAAATGATTTGGGCTCACCAAAATGATTTCACAAACCACTAAATGAAAATCTCGACCTCTAAAAATATTATTATTTTGTAAACGGCAAATATATTACGAATACATTTCTGCAATGTCATCAGTTTCCGGTCAACTGACAACGTGTTGACAAAGTGTAAATGTACAACAAAACACATGTTATAAATCAGAAAACAAAACCATAAATATATAACTTTTGATTCTATACATTTTTGGTTCAACTATTAAATCACATGTACAGTCCAAGTCCTGCCATTTACAGTATGACATACACATTACAAAATGCAGTTTGGCATCCAACCACATAGTATATATAAAAGTGCTGGTAAGGATGAGGAGTGCAGTAAAATGGAATTAAAGGCAATGAATATATGTATAGACTCTAGAGTGACCAGAATTCAGGGTCATGGGTCATCTGGCCTTGAAAAGCATCCTTTATGCATTTTGTTTATTGCTTTTGAACACGATAGTATGGTTTACGTCATGACAAAGCTTTCAGAACACTTTACCAAATGGTTCCGTCTGAGCTCTTAGAAGGTGGCAAATAAAGAAAGAATGATATCTTTATCAGTTTTAACTATCAAATATTGCTTATCAGCTATCAGCATCTTGTTTTTTGTTTTAACATTTTCATGTGATCAGCAGGAGACACTAGTTCACTAGTGGAAATTGTTCAGTGGTAGACAGTGCCATTATGGATACGGCACGTCTAGTTTCAGGCCTCCTTTATGTGTGCGTTATGTGTTTGTCCTTGTTTATTCGGACTCTCCTTTCAATCTTTTCTAAACCTTTTCTTCCATCTTCCTTTTGATAATGAGCATCGGTTAAATTTAAGAGGAACATTCAAGTTCAGAAAGTCAACAATGTATCTAGAATAAATAATGACTATGGCCCCACAGTGTAATGCACAACATCATCATCAGAAAACAAAATTGGCAGTCCATTTTTGTTGACATTGTAAAGAGAATCCACCAATCATGCCTTCACTTTAATTAATAGCTTTTGCCTTCACTTACTTTGTACTATCGGAGCTGTTTTGTTTGTGTTTCTGTAAATGCTTCTAAGTCAATTTCAGAATTTGGCTAACAGAAAGATAATGGTTCTATTATAATTAAGTCCAACTAGATTTTCACTTGTGTCACATTTGAGTCACTAATGTCACTATGTAAGTCACTAGGTAACTATGGCTTCATTCACAACTGCTTAATGTTAAATTCAGAATTATTGCTCAGGTCAGATCTTTTGGCTGTCAGATTCCAGTGTGAACTGGTCCGAGTCCGAACTCACCTGCATAAGAACAATAACAAAGATGTAACAAGCACAGGCAGGTAAGTAAACATGGAGGGCACTGAAGTCAGTGTTATGGTTTAATTTATAAGTTGAGTAGTGTTTACACGGTGTGGACGTTTTCACACTGATGGATATTTCTTTTCATCAACTGATAATTTTTCCTTTTTTATTTCTAAAGCGGTTCAATTTGTTAAAACAAATGTGTTATGTTAATAACAAAAAGCAAAACAACAAAAGAGCACCTTTAAAGAGAAATCATACAGGCACAATTGTGGGGGACGGATCGCCATCCAACATTGCTACTATTAACAACTGTCCCTCCCCTCCACTGACTCCCTCCATTACAGTTGTTTTCCATGTTTGTATTCACCGATTCACTTTCACCAGCGCAGAATTATGAAGAATGTCGAATGTCTAGAGTGACGTAAAAGTCGCATGAATTCAGATACGACACTTAAGGTCGCATTGCAAAAAATCGGTGAAAGTTGCCCAAATCAGAATTGAAAAGATCAGATTCCATGTGATTTGTGCTGTTCATCACACTATTCTGAAAAGATCGGATCTGAGTCCCATATGGGCAAAAACATTTGGGCCACGTTTGCTTGCAGTGTGCACAAGGCCTATGTGAGTCACTTCCCCTACGCCCTAATTCACTAAGGCCTTGATCCGATCCTTAGTAGACAGCTCCATTCACACCTGCCATTAGAATGTGTCTCCATATGCGTCTCGAATGCCCGACTCTATATGCAAATATACACATATATATTTCTATTTGCAAAGACCAAATGTGTTGTTGTTTTTAACCGGCGTGAGGCTGCACTTCCACATACCTAGTCTGCCGGTAATGAAAAGAAGAAGTCGAAACAATACAGACTTGGCAAACCAAATTGCCAAAGATGTTTGATGCACTCGTTATATATCTCTATGGGTTTTTTATTGACATATCGATTATTCAATATGACGCAATTGGCACCCGAATTACTTTGTGAGTTGAGTAGGCGGTCCTTCAATATTGCCCAAGACACATTCACGTCCACACACTGCTAAAATAACGTGGCCATTGCCGCCCAGACCACTTCCGAATGTGGTCACACATGGCCGCATTCTTTTAGCAGTGTTCGGATCCCGGATCCTCAGTGTGTCTTGGGTGCATTAACACACGTACTCCAGAGCTGTCCACTTGTGAACGGATCACCCAAGGCTTATGTGAATGTCATGTGTGAACTGTGCCTGACGTCACTGTGACTCACTTCTGTCACTATGTGAGTCACTTCGGCGGTTTAGGTTGTAACCTCATCTTGGAGCACTGGACAGTGTGTGAGTACAAGCATCGATACTTTCTCAATAGGAAATATGAATATGGTGATATGTGAAAATTAGCATCATGAAGATTGTGCCTGAAAGACTCCCAATAGCTAGGTGATAGCTAAGTGAAAAATATCATATTCGTAAATATATTGGTTTGAGTCTGATATTCATCATCATATTAATGAGCCTTATGAACTAATTGACTAATGAACTAAAAGGATTAAATCTGCACTGTGGGAATCCAAATGTACTTGAATCATAAGTGTTTTAAGAATAAAAAAACATCCACCCAATAAAACGAGTGCTTTATAAGATGTTTATTAGTTATTTCTTAAATCTATTTGGTCTGTGGAGAACAAGGCGATAAAATCTGGATTTGGACAAAAGTGATGGCTGCAGTCACAAAGTTACACAGTGCAGGTTATGTAAAGGCAACACACGATGACGTGTTTATTGATTCAACGTCGGCGTTTCATGTACTTGGTGCTGTGTGAACGTTCATATTGAAAGAGCATGCTATTTGTAAGTGGAATGAACCTATTGTAACTACACTTCAACGTATACCGGTTGAAAGTCATTAATGCATCAGACATAGAAAACAATACAATACAACTTCCTCCGTAGCATTTGGTTAATTTCACATGGTGCTCCTCCTCTGAGCAACCATTCATTCCCTCAAGACCTGTCCTTTTTTACTACCACTGTTGTACCCTGCGTACCTCATGCCAATTTGGCTATATTCTTTGAGAACGGTATTGTGACTTCAAGGTGCACTTTCCAACAAACTATTTCTCCCTGTTTGTAAAAAAATAAAAATCTGCTGATCCAGCCCGCTTTCATATCGTGATCCAATTCTCTAATCGCCGATAAGAATCCTTCCATCCCAATTTAATTTCCAACCAGTGTATCCCATGTGCTTATTTATATTAGCACCCCGGATGCTCTGCTGTATGTATGTGCTGCTGTGGGCCAGCTCAAAGCCAAAAGCGGCTTATGTGGTAATAGAGGATAAATCAGCTGTTAAAACTTCCCCATCGCAGGATAGAGGATGTGGATTTTGAAGAGCGCCGTGAAATCCCCTTTTGTTTCACCAGGAGCTCTGACAGCTTGTGAGCTGGAAAGCTTCAAGTGTGGTGTGGTTGGCTGGGGGTGGTAAATCATCCAGCAGGTAATTGGGGCCTCTCTGCCAGTGAACACATAATTGCAAATCTCTATCATCACTGAGTATTAGGGACTGTCTGAGTTGACCTGGGTTCTCTTTGTAGTAGGGGGGGGGGGGGGGGTAGAGAG
>JAOPJO010000118.1:6684415-6695487 GCA_027123675.1 Molva macrophthalma | reverse complement strand
CCACTTGTGATGTCACTAAAACACAGGAAAAGGCAGATTTTCAAATGGCTTGTAATGGCTAATCACACTCACACCTGTTGGCATAATATCCCCCCTTTAATGAAACTTGGAAATTCACTTTTTGCATGTATTTGATGGTGGGGAAGTGGATTTTACGCCAAATATGCAAAATGGTTAATTATTGCCTTAATCTCCTGTACAAACTTAAACATGTCATAGCCTTGAACAACTTTCTATTTAAAAATCAATGCTTGAGGTCCAAAATTAGCCATCGCTCCCATGTTGTCTCATGCAAATGACGACGTAAGCATCAGTTTTCCACCATGCTACTCTTAATGCCCACGGGGGTGAAAACCATGAGAGATGAAACCGTTAGCTCAAAGTGGCGAGAGCTGGCAGTCAGTCAATCCCCGGTGAGCAGGAAATCTGCCAGAAAGCTTCATTGCTTTTCCTTTCACCCGGGCCATGATGAACTCCTGTGAAGTATTTGCACTGCTTCTGTGTGTTTATCGCATTCGTCAATGTAGTGAGTAAATGAGAACATTAAAGGGGAGGTGTTGTTTGTGTGTTTTTTTGTGGCTTTAAGCTGGTTTGCACTAATGCACATCCCACCAGCATCACCAGCCCCCACCACCACATCGTTCAGAAGTTGTCTTTTTATGTTTTCCCTCAGGAGAGCGTGATCCTAAAATGCAACGGAGGCATCTGCTCAAGACGTGTGGTTTAAGTGCTGCCCTGCCGCTCATTTCCCCCCGTCCGACGGTTCCAGCGCTAGTGCTTGATCTTGTGTTGTGTTTTGTTGTGTGCCACTTCAATCTTAGAGAAGCAAGAGAGTCTTTTTTTGTAAGAAAACTGATAATAACAACCTTTAGTGGGGTCTTGAAATCGTCTTGAAAGTGAGCTTTTATCAGCAGGGTCCCAGTGTTGCTGTATGTTTCTTGGCATTTTTGGCATTTGAGTCAGAACATCATATTGTTTTGTTGTCAGTGCTAGGGTGTGTCCCATTTTCTTTAGTTAGTTTGTTTCTTCTTTAGTTCTTTCTTTCTTTTTATCCTCCCTCCCTTCTTTCCTTCCTAACTGCCTTGAAGGGATGTGCTGCAATCTGTAAATTGACGATTGCCATTTGTCTTCACCAGATCAGTTGTTCAATTCCAAATTCATCATTGTGCGTCCAGAAGGGGAGTTCGCTGGGTTAGCATTTGCTTTCTGTTAACCACTTCCATTGACTAGCAGAGTTACAATAGCGTAGCTCGTGTTCACGTGAGGGGAATACACTTTTAATTACTTTCCAAAGGTTTGTTGATGCCCCATAACCTACCGTGACAAACGTGAACGTCACGTTGTTGTGTAATGTTTCTGTTTACTAGATTTCCTATAACTTCCTTTATAAGCTAAATAAATAGCCATGGGATTTGGCAATAGGCTATTCCACCTCCGGGAACACGACTAGGTTTTGTCTTTGCTGGGACTCATAGCTCATAGCTGATAAAGCCCTGATAGGTGAGGGTAAAGGAGAGTCATATTAATCATGTCGATTAGCCCTACGGCTAGCGAGGAGGTCTCCGAGGAGCGTCGGTGCGCTGCTCTCCTCCCTGAGGCTTGTTGACATATTATCACTAATTGACTGTATGATGGCCAAAGTTAATCACATCTTATGTATCATCATCCTTCTGACAGCACAGCTGTTACTTTTTTAAAGCAATGCACAAACGCCATTTGGATAGACATCTTGGAAGGAATATAATGCGCACAGCACCCCGTGTCGCAGTGTTCCTACCCCAAGTGCAACCACACTGACAAATGCATGCTGAAATATTTATATCCCCCCCATTCAACACACACGGATGCACAAGGACATGCACCCAGACACACACACACACACACACACGAGCGCACTCACACGCACACTACACAAACATGACTGGATTAACTGTGTTTAAACTGTACATTAACATTGTATTTACCATCATAAAAGCTCCCCAGTAGAATCAATAAATCCCCCCTCTCTCCCTCAGTCGACATGGAGATAGAGAGATTGAAGGTGAGAGAGACAGAGAAAGACAGAAGAGGGTGACAGAGAGAGAGAGAGAGAGAGAGAGAGAGAGAGAGAGAGAGAGAGAGAGAGGGAGGGAGAGGGAGGGAGAGAGGGAGGGAGAGAGAGGGAGAGAGGGAGAGAGAGAGAGAGAGAGAGAGAGAGAGAGAGGAGTAACGAGTCGGAACGGCCTCTGCAGCTCCTCCCTCGTTCGACATACTTATGGAAAGCCCCATTTCCTCTTGAACAGATAAACAGCCTTTTGAACAGAAAGATATGGGGGGGCGGGGGGGGAGTTGCTAAGAGTCTCTGTACCAAAATGACGTACAGTCATACAGTCAGTCAGACCAAGAGACAGACAGATAATCAGACAGACAGAGAGAGAATCAGACAGACAGAGAACCAGGCACAGAGATAAAGAATGAAAGACAGTCAGGCAGACAGACTGACAGACACAGAGCTGAAGACGGACAGACAGTCAGGCAGAACAACAGACAGACAGTCAGTCAGCGTGAGCTGTTTGGATGTTGGCGTCCCTGAGGGACGTCTGCGGGGCGAGTTCAGCGGCAGGCTGTGGTAAACTACTGGATTACATGCATGGATGGTGGTTTGATATTTTTCTTTCATTTCTTGTTTTCCTCCTCCACACTCTATACTGCAGGTACGGTGTTTAGTCTGGGCTCATTCTGATGCTGGCCACAGAGCACACTCAGAGCTCTGCAGTCTGGCTGCTTCATTATGGCACCTGGTTGCCTCCACATACCAGCAGGAGAAGAAGGCTGGAATAACAATGGGTCCTTAGTGTAGTATTTGCCTTTTCTTGTCTTTCTCTGGTCCATTTGTTGTATCCTGGCAAAGGTCAACCGAGATAGACAGGCCTCTGTATCACCTTTTGATTTGTGGTTTCCCTGCCACCATCAACCATCTCTCAAACTGTATCCGTTCTGTTCTTTTGTTATGTGTCCTCTTTCCCTGGTCCTCCTCATGTCTGGTTTGTTTGTCTGTTTCACAAATGGACAGGGTAGGTGTCTATGTGTCTTTGATGACCTAAGAACTATTTATCATCTTGTCTTGGCTTTACACACACACACACACACACACACACACACACTCCCCCTCGTGGGCCTGTTCAATAATGTTTACTTTGCAGGAGCACACCTTCCTTATGCCCTCATTAATAAGTAATTAGCAATTTGTGTGCTGGGTGGTCCCACAGGGCTACGGCTATGTAGACTCTGGCTGGGTCTGGTGGCTCTGAACCCTCAAAGCAATCACCAGTCGACTGCAGTGAATAATCTCAATTCCTGCCTTGTCTCTTCTCTTTTTTCTGTAGACTTTCCATAGCTATATACATACAGGAGATGGTGTCTATGGCTCAATGCAAAGCAGCAGAGATCGCTTGACTCATGAAGACAGAAAAAAAAATAAAAGATGGCTATTTTTCTTGTTTTTGTTTCAATCTTTTCTCTGTAGCTTCTCTTCTTATTTCGCACTGGCAGCATCTTTTTGTGTCAGACTGTCTGCCTGGGGAGAGGCTGTCTGTCCCTGTGGGCTTTCTGCTGATCCAGCCCCCCCATCTCTCTGTCTGCTGGAGAATCAGATGAGTGTCTCCTAGTGTTGCCAGTGACCCAAGGACCCTCAGTCAAGGGTCAGAAGTCTCCTCACCAGTTCTTCTTTTCTCTGGAAAACCTCTGAAGTAGGATGGCCCTGCAGACGCTAGGGCCAAAATATAAAAAATATATGATTTATAAAGCATCTATTCTCCGGAGGACGAAGCTCATGGAGAAACTCACACCACAAGTGCTACCTCCACAAGCACTAATATGAACAGGAGCAGCATTACTAGTACTAAAGTGAAACTGAAACAAGAAAGGAAGTGAAGGTCAATGTACGTATTAGGGGTTTAATGATACACGTATTTGTATCGATCCACATTGCAGGGTCCACGATTGCGGTGCGCAGCGTATGGTTGAATTCATATTTAGCGTGGCTGCAAAGCAAGCCACACTATTGTTATTCTATGTTTTATTTTTTCTTAAAAAGTCGGGCATGCATCATTGCAGTGCCCGTCTACTTTTAGAGTAACAATTGCATACTGCATGCTTTTTTTAATTCATTTTTATAATATTATTATTTAATATGGAAAGTTTATGGAGCAAAAACGCTAAAACCAATCGCTCCCAACGTGAACATGTGGGAGTTGTCAAGTGATTCAATTAATCACAAGTGTGGTTCAGAGCAGCCCAGGGACTTCAAACTTGCTAAGCACTTTAAGTAAATCCTCCTTAGGTAAGGTGGACAGTTTGGTGTCGATAGTTCAGAAAATGACATCACAGTGTCAATTTAAATTACTTGAGTTAAAATGTTAAATGATTGTACTTAAATCATTCACACTTAAACAGATTAAGTACCCCATATAAAAACTTGGAAAATTGTTGTTTAATTGCCTTGTTTTTATCACAGACAGCAAAATCGATGCCAAAAACCAAACTTCTTAATATACCCCCCCACCCCCCACACTTTTTAATGATGATGATGAATTAGACTCAATGAGGCTAATGCTCCGCTTCTCGGAGGCCACATTGAGATGAATTACCATCACAGAGATTATCGATGATAAACCATTAGGACCTAATAGTCCTGAAGTAAGAGAGAGAGAGAGTGGGGAAGAGTTATGAAGAACTCGTTTTGGAGCAGCTGATGAAATTCCTTTTACTTATGTAAAGTTATGGACGCCACAGAACTTCACTTTGATCTCTGGAAGGCAACCACGCTCTGCAACTTCTGAATACGTCTGGCTGGGTGGAAGGTGGCCTCTGTAAAAGTAGATGGGAAATGTCATTGGCTGTGGTGATGGTGGCGCTGGAGCCAAAACTCTCTGAATCGGGTGTGCTGTCATGCTAATCAAATTGCTTTTATTAGTTTCAGTTGAAGAAAGTTTGGAAACTCACTGTTGATACATATTTTAAAGGCAGAGAGAGAAAGTCAGAGGATGGGAGCGTCTATGATTACTATTAAAAACTAGCAAACTCAAAGGTGCCCAACCTTTGTCTTTAGGTGTACCACTAATTTGTCATTAAGACCTTTCGCAGACTACCTTATGAATCGTAAAGATAAGAGCCCCTTTAAACACAATAATTACTGCAAGAAGGCCATGGCCAGTGGGAAACAGTGGTAAGAAAAAGTCATCAACGCTTCTTATGCTCCCAGTGTGTTTCTTTAGCAAACACAAATTAAAACATCAATGGAATACATGTGGTGGAATGCACAAAGTGACAAATAATATCAAGCCATAATAATATATTTACTGAACAATATGAATACAATATTTTTTTACAATTATTATTAATATATATATATTTTTATAATATTGTAAATTTGTCTATCCAACGTAGGCCTACCACCTGCAGTACCCTCGCGTACCACCAGTGGTAGGCATACCACAAGTTGAAATACACTGCACTTACTCACAAACTAACTCACTGAATCTTAGTAACTCACTAGAAACCTCACTACCTCTCCATCTATCTCACTAGCTAGCTCACTCATTAGCTTACTCAGTCACAACTAACTCAGTAACAATTAAATTGTTAGAGATTCATAGTTTAATCTTTGTTCAAATATGTATTATGACTTAAGCTTTGTATTGTGGGAGCAAGAACCCCCACTAGGCGAAAAGCTCCAGGGGGCAGGGGCCATCACACAAGTTGTTCATTACACTGTCAAAGTTTCATTCGGATTTAGGAGCTGGAGAAACATTAATGTGGTACAAATCAAGAGTGACATTTTTTTAAACTAAAATGATTTAAATGAAGGACTGCAATATCGTACTGATGTTAGCTGACAGGAATATTGAGCAGACTCATTTTGGGACTCTAACACAAGTTTGGTATTGTTTTTACTTAAAATAATTTACGTTTTACCATTACTTATATTTTAGGCTTAAGTAGATGTCAGGTAGGGTTAGGCTAACCAGTTGTAGCCTCAGGCAGTCCGCACAAGGACCGATAGGTACAAATGCTAACGTTAGCCGTCTGTTTTCCAACAAATTGTACGGAAGTGTGCAATAACGGGCTTCCGTGCCAATCGCTCACAATGACCGCCTACATTTTTGAAGCATAGGAGCATTGGAATGTTAGCTATTAGTTAGTAGTAATATTTTTTAAAACATTACTAGTAAAGTAATTCAGTAATTCATTGTGAATTTATTTGTCATAATGGGAAGATGTTTTTTTTTTAACTGCCGTTTTTAACGTTTGTCTAGGCAAAACAATGTTTTCATTGGCCTAGGTATCGGTATAGTAAGGTTGATTTAGGATTTGAATGTACTCCAACTCTCTGCAGTCCTCTCAAAAGGGTGGAGTATCGTCAATAAAAAATACTATGATGCATTCTGATGTACAAGCCTGTACATCATGTATAATAATGATATATAGTATTGTATATAAAGCATTCAAAAACAATCAAAATGTATCTTTGTTATTTACTTGCTGTTATTTACTTACTTTATCTCCCTGGTAAAGTAACAAATCACACTCAGGAACTTAGAAATAGTTACGAGTGCGCAATAAATAGAAACAGAGATGAATCTGTGAATATGGGGAACTTGAGCTAGTTTGAGTGAAAATCATTAAACAGCTGAAAAAACAAACATTACAAAAATATAATATATCTAATCAGTATGCAGCTTGGAGCAGTGCCTTTGGCTCGGAACTGTAGCCTGGTTGGCCTGGTTTGGCTTTGGCCTGGTTAGAGGGGTTGGGGGGTTGGGGTTCAGGCATTGATCTGCAGATATAAGCCAGCATGTTAGAGCCAAGCCTTCATCATCCTCATCCTCCTCATCCTATGGTGCGGCCCCTGCCTCGCCTGGATAAGCCTTGATCTGCTCCGAGGGCCTGTTGCCAAGGGAGCCTGCACGCCTGCGTGTGTTCCTGAATAAATGACGGTTTGTTTGCGTGTTGGTTTGTTTGCTACGTCTTGGTGTGAGGATGACTGGCATGTTGTATGATCTTGGCGTGTACGTATGTCAGCTCTTGTGCGGCTGCTCGAGCGTGTGTGTGGTGATGCGTTTGCACATGTGTTCATGTGTCGGCTTAAACGACGACGACGTGTCTACTTTGCTTCTAAAGACATGACATGGAGGGAGAAGAAGAGGAGAAGGAGAGAGAGGGGGAGAGAACCCTGTAGAGGGAGATAAAGAGGTTAAGGATCAACAGAGCTACGCTTGCTAGTGAATGCAGCTACAGAGAGACGGCAAGAGAGAGAGAGAGAGAGAGAGAGGGTAAAGGAGTGACAGACTGAGGATGGTAGTGAATGCAGTGCAACTGAGGTTGAGGGCAGGCACTTGTCTTGCCACTTAGCATGCCTGATTATATCTCTCCTTTCCCAGAACCATGTGACTAGAAAGCTAAATGAGCTACATCCAGTTTACACCACCAGCTGAAATAATTCTATGCAACAGAAATGTATTTCTCTGCCAACGAGACAGACAGTATGACCATGTTTACAGAAGGATGGATGATGATATGGAGATTCTACAAAGGCACAACACGCTCACAACCGTCACAACCGGTTTACACTAAGGGGCAGTTTAAGAGTGATCCCTGCTTTATATGCACACACACAGGTGTTAGATATGTGTTTTCACAATCTCAGAATGGTGGAGACGCAGAGGCCGCGGTGTTACATTGCTTTGGATAACGCCGGAGAATCGTGTTTAATAATAGCAATGCAAGGTTTAGCCCTTATAGAATCGTAAGAACAGATGGCATAGCGCGGCAATGTTTCAGACATATTTGCATACGACGCCCCCCTTGCTTTATATGTGTTCACGACCGGTTACCAGCTGAGCATGTGACGCTTCGGCAAGAGATTAAGTCTAGACGAATTTATCTCTCGTCAATCTAGATTGAATGTAGCGTACACCGCCTCAGGAGGTGGGTTTTGACAACGGTTGTCCACATCGCTCGTCCACTCGCTCGTCCAACTGTCCCCGCCTGTTTGTGCTGAGAAAACACACAGGTGCCACACAGTCTCACAACCGTTTTCACTTTGAGAGTCAAGCTGCTTGTGTAAACAAGGCCTATATTCTAAGACATTATTAATACTTTGCTACTTAAATTATGCATGATTTATATGGGTTTCATGTAAGGATGCTCAATATTCAAATCAAAGCTATGTGTGTGCATGTGTGTGAATAGATGTGTGTGTGTGTGTGTGTGAAAATGTGTGCTTGCGTGTACATTTTCAAATTATGTTACGTCTTGTTTGACAGTCAGGGTTTGAAATATGGGGGATTTGTACCCCCCGAGACCCCTTGATTGACACTTGAGACCCCCTGCAAGCCTCAACAGCAACATTTTCAGGGGATCTCTGGAAAAATCCTAAAAAACATTATTCCTCTCTTGCAATTGTAACAAAAATTGTCTCTTTTACAAGCTTACTATGTCCAATATTTATTATTCAAATTGCGTCGTAACGTCTGTTTGTACAGCACACTCTCATGCCCAAGTTTACGCACACACACACACACACACACACACACACACACACACACACACACACACACACACACACACACACACACACACATTCAAGCCCACTTCCTCATATATCCTGCACATCCTCCTATGTGGTCTGATCAAATGGATTACTATGAAGTTCAGTCCAACCCTAACAGTATTCACAAAGTAATTTAGAAGTCCCAGCCCTTAACATCCATAAAGAATTCTCCAAGCCCAGATCAAACCTACTGCAAATAGAACAGGTGTGGGTGGTCTCTGGTGGTCACAGAGAACTGGGAGCATAACCAACTCTACTAACTCAAACGTATGTGTGCTTGACAGTACACATATGCTATCTAATGGGTGCAGAAAAGTGTGTGTGTGTGTGTGTGTGTGTGTGTGTGTGTGTGTGTGTGTGTGTGGCAGTGTGTATGTGCAAAGAAAATAAATTATGCAAGTTGGACTGTTTTTGATCTTCAGTTGCCAACCCTCAATGGCGTTGCAATGCATTTCTATTGAGCGTTGAAGCCCATACTAACGTTGACGCTGCTGTGGGCGTATAGCGGACCGTGATTCCCACCCTGATGCTGCACTCAAAGTCATTTACATTTTGACCCGCTTGGTGCATTCTTCTGAAAACACTTCCAATCAGATTACAGCTTTGTTAGATGTTCTAAAACCAACAGAATCTAAACGTCAACAGATTTTTTTTCATTTCTAAACCTAAATACATGTTTCCATGGTTTTATGAGATGAAAGTGTTTCCTATTTATTGGCTACCTACATTCCTTCAGCCAACTTATCATCCAACACTTGGATCATGTGTTGACTAGGGATGGGACGGTATGAAATGTCATGTCATGATTATCCAGGCTCAATGTATCTCTGTATAAGGTTTATATCATGGTAATATAAAAATATGCAGTTAAACCTACATTTAAAACCTTGAAAAAATGACTTCCCCAGATGTATTTACATTGTTGGGATAGCATTCACAATGTTCAGCACTAAAAATTCACTAAAAAGTTGTAGATAGTTCTTACCTTTAACCCTGATTCTGAATATGTCATTTTCAGAGGAACCCTTAGGGCTGGCCCCAAATATACATTCATACATACACTCATCGTAACCAAGTGCTTTCATAGCTGATATCGTTAGTTTGTTGTAATAAAAGGCTTAGTAATGATCCTTGTAATAATCATTGTGAACCACGTCCAGGACCAACGCTGTGCTAAAACACGGGCGAATCTTGGATTTGCATTTGAAAGATGGAGACAGCTTAGAGCCCAGTAGGATTTTTAGACGGATCAATTGCAAACATATACATTAGCTGGTCAACTTACAACATAGGACTCGTCGTAGCTTGTCATTGTCAAAATATAATGATTGCGCTCATCTCAAAATAAAATGTTGCACTCGGCTCATCTTGCGCTCGTGTTTGTTCATTGTGCTCAACCTGGCAACCCGCGCAAGCTTCGGGTTTGGGGAGGAGGGGGGGGCCGGAGACATCTCTCTACATTATTTAAATTTAGACACCAGTACCTATTTTAACCTCACAATGTCAATGTTACAAATTGTTCCTTTAATTCAAGCACAATGACTACTATGCCCAGTTACTGGCTCTATCCGCTATTCAATTCAATTAACTTTATTCAATTGAATCACAAGACTAAAGTCTTTCAGTGCTCAGGAATTGTGTATGTGATCCCTCTTTTGTTTTTTACACACAGACGCACACACAAACACAAACACACACACACACACGTCCCCGGTATGTCCTCCTCTGAGGTATCAGTAAAAACATCCAGTGGCACTACCTAGGCGTAAGCGGTCCTGTGAAGTAGATCTAGCGCCCTGGGCAAGGTGTAGGGCTGATAAGCCCCACTGCTTACTGCCCCACAGTGAGCTGGTCATTCCTGTTGAAGAGCCCCACCACCCACCACCCCCAACCCTTTCCACCACCCCTGTACGAACCTGGTGTCGTAGTGCTGCGGTACACTGAAGGGTCGTGTTCAGCAGCTGTACTACTGCTGTAATACACTGAAGGGTCGTGTTCAGGTACTGTACTACTGCTGTTATACACTGTATAGTACTGTTCAGGAGCTGTAATACTGCTGTTATACACTGCAGGGTTGTGTTCAGCAGCTATACTACTGCTGTTATACACTGCAGGGTTGTGTTCAGGAGCTGTACTACTGCTGTAATACACTGAAGGGTCGTGTTCAGGTACTGTACTACTGCTGGAATACACTGCAGGGTTGTGTTCAGGTACTGTACTATTGCTGTAATACACTGCAGGGTTGTGTTCAGGAGCTCTGCTACTGCTGTAATATACTGTATAGTACTGTTCAGCAGCTGTAATACTGCTGTTATACACTGCAGGGTCGTGTTCAGCAGCTCTACTACTGCTGTAATATACTGTATAGTACTGTTCAGCAGCTGTAATACTGCTGTTATACACTGCAGGGTTGTGTTCAGGAGCTGTAATACTGCTGGAATACACTGCAGGGTTGTGTTCAGGAGCTGTAATACTGCTG
>JAOPJO010000118.1:6645305-6657803 GCA_027123675.1 Molva macrophthalma | reverse complement strand
TAATTTCTCTTTATTTCCTCATCCCCACCAGTACATCCTGCCCACATACGAGATGGCAATGAAGATGCCAGAGAAGGCGGCGCGCGCGGGCGGGGGGGGGGCGGGGGGGGGCCCCCCCCCCCGGGGGGGCTAACAGGTGTCTGTGAACGCCTGTGTGTGAAGTATTTTGACCTTCTGTTCTTGAAATCAGTTAATGAGTTTCATTAAGAATATAGGTCATAGTAGGTCAAGTAAATGTCCTTCTGCATTGAACGCGATTGTTTGTTTTATCATTTTTTCCCAGGTCAATAAAACTGTCTAAAAGTCTGTACACGTATAGCATGAACACGTACGCCGCAATTTAACCAATCCCAAATATACGTACAATATACAAACAAAATAAACTAATCCGCAGCATTGGGATGAAGTTACCGGACCCATACTCATAGACCTTTCATTGTTTAGATGCTTATAATTATTCACGTGGTCCTCACTGCAGAGCCAAATGGGTGGAGCGTGACGTCCAGCTCCACCTCTCTGGACCTAGTCCAGCTGATTGGGTTTTTACGCTAGCCAATCAACCCAGTTATGGTTAGGGTTATGGTAAGGTTTAGGTGTTGAAGTGTCGCACACTATGAGATTTTAAAAAAAAAGTGGTTTGGGCTGAAGGGTCTAGGAAGGAGGGGGGCGGTGTTACAACCCACGGCAACTTTGTGATACTTTTTTAGTACCGTCGTTGTGTATGAGCGTTATAATGAGCGACGTTGTGTATGAAATGGGCCTCATACGCGTTATACTGAGAAGCTTAGTGGAGATAAACCACACATCTCCACACATCCACACACACCATAGCGTTATACTATAGGTGTCCGGGAAGCCTAATCCTCTCTCGGTAGCGATCATCAAAATCAACGGCAGTCCAGAACGAACTCCACACATCCGCACATCCACACACGCACACCGTTGCGTTATACTATAAGAGTCCGAGAAGCCGAACCCCCTCTCGGACGCCGCAGTCAACCGCTGCCTAGACAGAGCTCGCTCTCTGGGGCTGTAGCTGGATGCTACTTGAACTTGTGCTACCAAGTTGTATGAGAAAGTTGGGTAAGGGGCTGTACCTAGAGAAGGAGCTGGACCAGGTCAAGCTCCACCCACTGGCTCTGCAGTGAGGAGCCTCTAATTATTTGATTTGTGGAAATGGCCAAGATGTAGGAATCCATTACTTGGTGGAAGATGTTTGTGTGCTACGGATCAAAGTATTGCCTAGCAGCGGCAAGGGCACCAGACAGAATGACATAATACATGATTAATAAATCAATCCATTACATACTGACAGCTACCTGCCCCTGCATGGCTGGGTATGGTAACTCTTCAAAACTATCAAGACAATGTATAATGGATGAGATGAAACATTAAGTGCATTCTAATGTATGTATGTTATTGCTATTATATTTACAACTGAATTGGAGTTCATATGTATACTATGAATTGCATAATAAAGTTAATAACTATTTATATAGCAGCCTTCCATAGAGTATATTAGACTTACTGTTTCTTAATAAGTGTAATGTTTTCCTTAAATGTATTTGGTCTAATAGCTTATCAGTGCAGACTACTACTACAGACTACAACATTTATCGTGATATAACGTTTTTCAAAGTGCTTTTCGGCATTACCATATAAACATGATTAATGTAGTTGTCTTCAAAGAAAACCAGATGACTGCATTTTCCTTTCTAGTTAAGTTGATTTCTGAAACTTAAAATTCGGGACCTACAAGATTGTAGTTGTCCACTTGAACAAGAACATATTCTGCAGTGCAAAAACAAGGTCTTTATCACAAAAGGATAGCCTTGCTGACCGAGTACCATGATGATGGATGACAAACAGATGAGCGACTTGAGGCCTTGCACCCGGAGCAGCGGTGCCCGGCTTAGGGTAAGCAGTGCTTTTCTGCACAGCAGGAAAGGTTAAAAGTGCTGGTTGTTCCGTGCCACGCACAAGTGGACACATTCCGCCAGAAGTTGGTCGTCCTTGGAGTACACCGTACCCTGCTCGAGGGGGTCACGCCGTCGTTTCCATCTTAAAGAGAGAGATAGAGAGAGATGGATAGCATACATTATAGGATTATTCATACCTTTGCAAGAAGAAAAAGAAACTGCTCAGTGCTCAATGTTCACAGGTGTTACAGACACAGTGAACTGTGTGTCTGACGCATAATTGGACCTTGAGGTCTTCCTTAGCAACATGACTCATTCAAGGGTAAAGACAAAAATGATTGCTGAACCAGCGGACTGTTTATCACATACAGGTGACAAAGGACTGGAGTCCAACTCATATTTCTTGTGACACTGTAACAATCAGCTTAGTATCAGAACACACAACAGCTATTAAAGTTTTGGAGATTCACTACAATCAAAGGATTTCTGTTAAACATACAGCTGCACTGGCAAACCTTATGGCTATTTATTAATGTGGCTAAAAACAAAGTAATGATCAGTACATGTCCTTTAACAAAATCTGCTTGAATTTCCCTCCATTGCGATCACCTGACTTAAGCTCCGCCCACAACCACTTTAGTCCCCATCTAACCTACAGGTTATATAGTTGACAACAGGAATAGTGACGTGTGTGTGTGTACTGAAAGAGACTTAACCATTAATGGATGATTGTTTAAACCATATTTACTTTGTGTGACACATTTGGTAGTGTCTCAGCACACATCTGGCTCAAGGCTGATCTGGGAAATGGTCCTAGATGGGGCTATCCAAGACCCTGTTGATGTATTTCAAAGTAGGAAGAAATTGCACAAGTGAAACTTACTGGGACAAATCTCCTGTTGCAGTCTGGGGGCTGAAATGCAAAGCTTCTGACTCAATTGTGAGAGACCCCTGAGCTGATGTGAGGTCAGGCAGAGACGACTCGCTGGTTGTGTCTGCCCTCTTTTTCCTTCTATGAACCTATCACAAAAACCAATAACACCGATAAATAAAAAGTAAACAAATATAATACCATACAGTCAATAAGTTAGGTCAGCAGTAGAAAATATTGTGAGCAACCTGTGCAGGTCTCAGAAACTGGCACCCCCTTGTTTGATGGAAGAAAGTCTGGGCTTTCCGGATCCAATGATTCCTGCCCTGCAAATTAACATTGCTCACTACATTATTATACATTATTATACTGAGCTCTAACTCGATCTAGTAGATCTAACTATGTTACCTTCGCTAAGCTTAAGCTTTAATTTGAGCTTGGTCTTTGTTCTGATATGCATGATATGCAGGCACAAAAATAAGTTTATCCAATATTTTGTGTGACTATTCCTACTATCTTCGTATCTCTCTATACTATCTTCCCTCACCAGGCTACTGCAGTGACGTAATCGCGACCTCTGGCCCAAATTGGAGGCGGGTCCCAGAGAGGGTTAAGCTTCTTGGACACTTATTATAACTTGTTATGTTGCATGGTGTTAGTATAACGCCACGGTGTGTGTGGATGTGTGGAGCTCCGTCTGACCAGCGGTTGATGTTGACGGCCTCGTCCAAGAGACAGCTTCTCGGACACGTATTTATAACGCCGAGGTGTGTGTGGTGGATGAATGGTGCTCCGTCTGGCCTGGAACACAAGGAAACCCTGCAGATGTGTAAAATCGCAGACACAGTGTCTTGCGTGAAGCGAACCGTGTTCCTTTGACTGTTTTCTAGAGAGAGGAAGAGAGAGAGAGATAAGAAAGAGAGAGAGAGATATCTCCCCATGTAATCATTCTCCAAGCATGTAAAGTGATTACACAGGGAATGTTCCCTGTTCCCTAGGTGCAACTTGTGGAGTAGACAACTCCTAGAGTGATTCACTGAGCACGTGTGAACACAGGAAGTGGGTGGTGGGGAATAACATTAGGGATACAACACCACAGGTGAAGAACAAAACAATACAAGCTAAAATACAATATAAAAGCTTACGTCAAAGTGCTGTCACATACACACCGTTCTCAGCAGTACAAAACAAGAATTAATGCAAATTATTCCTTGGCATCAACACAAATTTGAAGCTGCCACTGAGACTCAAACAGCGAAAGTGACATCTTAAGGCTCAATTTGGCGGTAACGTTCTACTTCAGAAGACGCTGTGGGACGAGTCAGTTGTGTGTTGAGATTATGTCATGGGCAGGATTAGAGAAAGAGCTACACATCCCCAAAGAGCATTTCAAATCAATCCTGCCACACTACACCTCAAAGCAATAATCCAATAGATTATCCTTGTTGTTATTGACTCCAATACATGTTACCTGTTCATAAATATACTGGGTTACAGCCTGATTATCTGAGTTAAAGAAATGCACAGATAATTCTTAATGTATTATTTTTTTTGAGCATTTTAAAGCTAACTAATATAACCTGAATTGTTTTTGGCAGAGACCTGCTAATCATCAAAGACTTTAAATAAAATCTTGTTTACAAGTTAGAAAGTCTTGTAATTATGTAACCAAACAAGAAAGCCGACAAATAAACAACTGTGCCTGCAAACAATTAATGTGTACAGGGAGACAGTTAACCTCTTAAAAGGTGAATTAAATGACAAGTTTGACCTTTTATCCACAAGTAACTTGCTATATTTTTATATTTACATCCATGTTTATTATTTATTTTGTATTATGAATACAATATACAAATCAGTCTATTTGTACCAGACCTGAATCCAGTCATCAGGTCTGTCTTTGGGGTGTTGGCTGTTCATGCTTTTTCTTGAACATAGTCCTGTTCCATATCAATCCAGGTTTATATTTTTGGTGTGTATTGTACAGTAAGTAAGTCAGAAGTCTTCAGGGGAAAGAATACCCCTCGTTAGACAACGTTTCAGCTTTCTATGTTCTGTAATGATTTTGTAAGCACAAACAAAAGTAAATTGATATCAAATAACATTTTGATGAAAATTGACAGGGGAAGTTAGAGTGGAAAAAACCTGGCTTTATACTATATACACTTTTAGTAATACATTTGACTGTAGCTGGCTATATACTAAATTGTATACTTGGAATTCTGTACTACATTTGACTGTACCTGGCTATATACTATATCATATATTTGACAGGGCTGTACTTAATTTGACTGTACCTGGCAATATACTGTATTATATACTTTAGAGTACTGTACTACATTTGAATGTAGCTGGCTTTATGCTATATATGCTTTACAGTATTGTACTTGATTGACTCTATCCTATATAAAATACTTAACAGTGCTGTACTACATTTGACTGTAGCTGGCTATATAATATATACACTTTACAGTAGTGTACTTGATTGACTATCCTTTATTAAGTACTTTACAGTACTGTACTACATTTGACTGTAGCTGGCTTTATACTATATTAAATACTTAACAGTACTGTACTACATTTGACTGGAGCTGACTTTATGCTATATATTCTTTACAGTTCTGTACTATGTTTGAGCTCAGACCTTTTTCTCCCAGTCTCTTCTGAACTTCCCCATTATACTCCCACCATTACAAACCAATGTAGGGCGAAAAAACCAAAGAAACAAAAAAAGACACTAGAAGAACAAAAAGGTAGAATTGGAGGAGGGAATCGGGAAAAAAAAGGCAATGAAAGTAAAAGAAAAAAGAACAAGTAAGAGAAGAGATGAGAAGGGGAGAGCCAGATCACAGCAGGTAGAAACTCGGGGTGGGCAGGGAAGGTATACAGAGAAAATAGATAGAAAATGCTCTTTCAGTGTTTCACTTCTCCATCTTCTTCCTCGACTGCCTTTACACGTTCCTGGTCTACCATGAGAACTAAGCCAACAGGGACAGGGCTGTTGCTGGCTGTGTGTGTGTGGTGTGTGTGTGTGTGTGCGTGTGTTTCTTTGATAGGCCCTAAGAGAAATCTCTCTCTTGTGCGTACACACACACACACACACACACACACACACACACACACACATAAATCGGTTATTCTGCGTTTGTCTTCCTTCTGACATGGCTTCATTTTATGATCTCTTTCATTACGGCTCTGTCATATGTCAGTGTTTATCGCTCTATAACCGGGTCCATTCCACGTGGACGGAAACAGGCGGTCCAGAAAATAAAAGCACAAGTCCCAGACATCTGAAGGTTAGGGTCGGATATTATATGAGTGATAAATGTTTTATTGGGAGTCGTTTCTGGAGTCATAGATGTATTAATAAGAATTTTGGCATTTAATTCTTACACAAGTGGCGTTTGGGGAGGATTTTTTTACCATTTTATTGGGAACATTTAGGCATCTTTCTTTATTCCTTTTGTTTCTTTCTTTTTATGTCTTTCTTTATTTTTAGTATCAATTCGAGGTTTGCCATCCCATTCCCACACAAGAAGCTGGCGTTTTCATTTTGTTACTCTTTAAGCGGGAACATTTAGGCTTCTTTCTTTTCTTTCTTTCTTTTCTTTCTTTCTTTCTTGCAGTCTTCATTCTTTCGTTATTTATTTTGTTTTCTTCTTGGATCTTTTCCAATCAGATTTTGCACAGCTTTTCATATTACGGTTCTAGATCTAATACAGATCTGATCTCTGGCCAATGTGAACAGGGGAGATTGGTTCTGAGTGAGCAGAGAATCTAAATTGGGCTTTGAAGACTTGCGAACACGCTAGCCAATTTGTTGAAGGTTTGTGACACTCCTCCACCCCCCCCCCCACACCTTGCCTCATGATAAGATGTCACATGAACAACCCTTCACCATCCCATAGCACACCTGGTCGGCCCACCAGGAGCATCTTCTTTCTCTCGCATTTTATTCCCGAGCATCTTCACCCCTCCCCTCTCCGTTCCTCCCGCGTCTCCTCTCCTTCACAGGTCCCCATTGCTGCATGATTCTCTTGTAATCACCCCCCAGCCAACGGGCTGTGCCCTCGGCTCTCCAGTGATGATGAATGGGGAGCGTTGAAGCTCTCCTCTCCCTGTTTTAGTAGTGGGAGCTCATTAGCGTCTCGGGGCGAGGAGAGACTGGTATTAGACCTGAGATGCTGGAACTCATTATTGAGAGCAGCCTGGCTGGACAGCGAGCCAGCCATGGCCCAAATACACACACACACACACACACACACACACACACACACACACACACACATGCACACAAGCATGCATATAGACGCATGCACACATACACACACACACACACACACACACACACACACACACATGTATGCATGCTTGCTCACACACGCACCCACAGATGCATGAACCCATGCATGCTTGCTCACAGACACACACATGCACACAGCAACACTTGCTTACACGCACACACACACACACACACACACACACACACACACACACACACACACACACACACACACACACACACACACACTAAATGACCTCATTAGACACACAGGTCCACTCCACACACTTGACACAGGTTAATGTTGTATCATTTTATTTATTGTAATATACTGCTGTCCATGTTTCAGCACAGGGCAGGTTAGCAGAAACAATCTACATAACAAGAGAAGAGGGGGACTCTTGTTGACATCAGCGCTGCTGTGTACTTAAACAAACAATTAGAGCTGTGATGATTTGTGTCTGGAGATGGCTTTCATTCACTGGGAGGGCTTACTGGGTACTGTAGTTCACCATAGCTGGGGAGACGGAGGAAACTACAAACTGCTGGGGTAACGATCATGGTATGCTATATACAAATCAATAAATATTCATATTAATGAGGTTGATCATTAATGATGATGATGACAATTAGTATTGTTATGGTTTTTGGTATTGTTTAGTATCATTGTTGTCAACGGCTTACACTGTCTCCTCGTCAATTTAAAATAAAACATTTTTACTGAGCTTGTCTGACTCAAACGCAAGGTCAATCACAAATGTGAAATTCAATGTGTTTCATGCATATCTGGATAGAAGAACAGCAGCAACAGGGATACATAGCAGCCTGTAATATGTGAGGTGCAGGTGGAGACCCGATGATGGGAGACCCGATGAGCACCAAAGTCCCTGCAGCACTCAAACAGAGCATTTGTTTCAAAATGGGACAATAAAAAAAAAGATTTGTGTTCAGAATCTGTGAAGAAATAACCCATTTGGACAAAAGATTACAGGCTGGACAAATCAGCCAGTATCAACTACATTTTGTCTGCCAACTACATCGGCAGACATTTCCAGCTTACGGTCTCAGGATTGTGTGCGGGTGCAGTGTGTGTATTGTATGAGCATATTCACTGTATGTGGATGTGGGTGTAGTGGTGCATGTCATCGTGTCCTTGGGCATCAAGTGGAGGAAGAGCAACCATGCTGGCTCACAAATTGAGTTCTTGGTTCTCACTGTGACCCAGCCAGCCCTCCACACTCCAATACGAAGACCCCTTGTCTGGGTCATGACACCCCGCTGGGAATCTAACCTTCCGGGCCTTTGGGACATGAGATGCATGTGATCAGCAGCTTGTCCAGAGAGCTAGACTAAGCTGGCACACATTCTTTGATTTCTTTGACATTTGGGTTCATTCAAGTCCAATGATTAAACAAATTAAAGTCTTTATATTCCTATTTTCCCATTAATATATTGTTTTTGTTGACTGTGTTAAACAAATGGCCGATGTGTGAGAAAATGCCCCCTCTGCTGTCTCACTCAGAAGGGAGGGCATCGACTAGTTGTTGTTTTATATGTAAATATACTCGCCTCTCTCATAAACAGCTTTCTGTGCTCGATTGTCATTCCAAACAACAAAAGGAAGGAGACTGGTGGGCTCTGAATCAGTCACCGTATCAACGTTATGTTTATTTATTTATTTATGGGGTTTTTTTCCTGCATGAAAGAGAGGATTTTCATCCTTGCTCTGTGCTTTTTGTCGGTCTTTGCTTTGTACTTTGTAAAAAAAATTCCCTGCAACAAAACAGTAAAAAAATGAACTAATGCGAGTTTGTGCTCGATGGGCCTGTATTTGTGTATATATATATATATAGATAATTGAATCTATCTATATGATGTCCCTGTCCATCTGTTTCATCTGTGCACTCAAACGTGCACACATGCAGGGTATCTGAACCACTCCACGCAACTGTCTGTGTGTGATGATGTGCTTCTACACACGAACACTCAAGCACTTTCTTCTATTTCTACACAGCGCATGGCTGCTGCTGGCTATGCATGTGCAGCAGCAGTGAGAGCAGTGTGCTTGGACTGTATTTGTGTTGCATGGTAATGGAGGGGGGGTAAAAGGTCAGTGTGTGGTTACGCTTCTAATGAGACATGGAGGAGGTGGCCTGACCTCCCTGACCAGAAGAAATGCAGACATTTATCATCCCCCCGTGCACACACACACACACACACACACACACACACACAAACACACCTGCACTCACACACACACACACACATGCACAAAAACACACACACACACACGTACACACACACACACATGCTATGTGCGGATGAGTGGAAAGGAGGGAGAGAGAGCCTAAGGATGAGTGAAAAGTGCAGAGGGCATGTCAACCATTGCCCTCTATTGGACACACCCACTCATTGCAAGGGCGGTTGATGGTAAAAGAGATGGGAAACAAAGAAGGCACAGTTGAAACACTACAGCAGGGCTTTTAATGTTCACTGTACATCCACATTCTCTTGTGAATGTCCAGTGATCAATCAATAATCGTGAGAGTAATTGACTATCCTAACGATCATGCAACCCTTAATTGAAGTTAAAGAACTAAAACTGGCAGGTTTGATTTCACACCACTGATGGACAGAGCAGTGTGAGTGTGCAGGGGTCCACTTTGCGGCTGTCCCTGCGATCGTCAATCATCGTCAGAATAACTACCACATTAATGATGAGTTGCAGCCCTAGTAGGGATGTTAAACAATTAACCGTTTAACCGCTTATCGTTTTTTGACCAAAACCACAAAACTTTTGGTTGTATGTCAATATATGTCATTGTTCAAGTTACTTTGCCTTTAAGATTGCCGTTACCTTAAATCAGCAATGTCGTCAGTGACGACAGGCGTTCTGGGCCCAGTTCCGATTCCTTTACAAAGGTTGGAGATTTGGCCTGATTCCTCAAGCATAGAGGTGGAGCCACTGAGGAAGATTGTCGTTTATAACTCTAATTGAACAACAGCACAAAAAGCGTCAATCATAACTCCACAAAAGGCATCAAGTACAATTGTAAGAGAATAAAAAAATCGACTGTAAGAAATAGTTTATTTTTTTCTGGTGGCGTAGGCAATAGCTGGACAACATTGAAGTGGTGTTTTACATAGCATACAGTCCGACAGTTGCAAGAAAAGTCAGGATTTAGGTTCTCAAACACTTGCTACGCATCTGTTAAACAGTGCTGATTGTGATGAGCAAAATACATTTTGTTTGGCCATAGATAACATTGTCTACTCTATATATTGTAACATTAAAGGGTTGAATGATGACAGGTGGGACTAAGTCACACATGTGCAAGTCACAAGCAAGTTTCAAGTCTTAACCTTCAAGTCTCAAGCTTCCAAGTCACTTTGGTGAGAATCAAGCAGGTCGAGGTGAGTCCCTGCTATGAGTCAAGCAAGTCAAGTCAAGTCATTGCTCAGGTCAAGTCAAGTCACAAGTCAAGTCATATGAAATTCTGATGATCCACCCCTCTGATTTCTACATTGAAATCAGTTAACTTACACTTTATAAATCGTACTGATATTCAACATTTTATGGCAACCCATAACAAGCCTCCTAAATGAACAACAATGGAGAGTCGGGCTTTGAAATTAAAATAAAGCCCTGTAGCTCTTAAGAGCTTTAAAGTGAAAACGAAAGTGACCAGCAGTGGTCTCTGCTGGTCTACTGCATCCTAGTAGGTTGCCAGGTTTGCGCGCATTGCACTAGAAATCTAGCTTGGGAACCAGGCTAATCTGCAAGCTCATGTTTTTTTGCTCTGGCATATATTATATGCATTTGCGAATTGGTTTGGCGATGTTGGGCCATTATATATTCATCAAATTTCGATTGGAAGATATCTGAAAAATAGTTCACCACTAAGCGATAGGACTGAGTTTGTTGCTTCCTTTAATCCAAAGTAGTCCAGGCGGGAAGACTATTTGCAGAAGTCTTCAAAATATTACCTGTAAGATGCATTTTACTGCAAAACCCAGATATTTTCAATGTTCCGCTTTGCAAAATGTGCAAATGCGCTGGAGTATGTCGAAATAATATGTATATTTATATAAAGATATGAATACATATACATATGAATATGTATATAAAGAATAGATGTTGAAAGAAGCTTGACGAAGACGAAGAAAAGTGAAAACTCTTCTACATTTGGCAAGCAAGACAAATATCCAGTGTTTTGTGTTTTAAAGACTTCTGCGAATTATGTGTTTATCCGCCTGGACTACTTTATAGCAAGCAATTATAGCAGATTATAGCAAGCAACAACCGCAGTCATATATGTGACTGTATTTTTTATAATAAAAAAAACGAAATAAGGATATATAATAGGCAGAAGGCAGAGCACTACCCCATTCATGTTTTAAAAGCAAAAAGTACCTTCTTTATAAGGGTTTAAAAAAAAAAAGAAGTATTATAATAAAAAAAGACAAGTCCTTTTGACTCATCTGTCTCAGGTCTAATTCAAGTCTCCAGTCATGAATACCAGGTCAAAGTAAACGCAAGTCTTTTATCAATGTTAGTCAAGCAAGTGTCAGGCCCTCAAATTGGCGAGTCAAGGCTAACTCGAATCGAGTCAATAACTAGAGTCCCATACCTCCGATTGAAGATGAAAAAGTTACTTTTATAGTTATTTTATAGTTATTTATTATATTTATATAATTTTGAGTACAGGTGAACAGGTCAAAACAGCTCAAACATCAAAGTATAGGCTCAACAACTCATGTCTCAAAGAAACACACAGACATTTTATTTCCCACGACCGCCCCCCACCCCCACTCAGTGACTTCACATGTACATATAGTGCTTGTGTGGCCGCCTCCATTTTGGAAGCATAGGACCATTGGAATGTTAGTTATTATGTTACTAGTAATGTTTTTATGGTCATTGTTTAGTGACTCCTCGTGAAAGGATTTGTCATTACGGGGAGACGTTGTAGTGTTTCCCATGAGAGACGTTGCGAAGCAAAGTTTTCATTAGCCTAGGTTACGATTCATTTAGGATTTTACAGTACTGCAATTCTCTTGAGTCCTCGCAATATGGCCCACAAAACATCCCATAATGCATTGAGATGTACAAGCCCTAGGCCTATTGATTTATTTGATGAACAATGCATTGTTTACATAATAAATGTAATAAATTACATTATTTCTTTCTCTCTAGCCTACTACTTAACTCTAGTCTTCATCTATGCCAAAGCTCTTTTTATTTTATTTCTTTTCCAGTAAGCTAGTGCTAGAGTACACCCCTTTTGTCAAGCAGAGGCAGATGTAATCTGATATATATATATATATATATATATATATATATATATATATATATATCAGTATATGTCAGTATAGATAAATCAGTGAGAATAGACTTTACTGAACAGAACATATATAATCAGCGG
>JAOPJO010000118.1:6582328-6592510 GCA_027123675.1 Molva macrophthalma | reverse complement strand
TGCCGATCTGCATGCATCTCTTCCTCCACCTCCACATCACTTGTATTTGACACACACAACATGTGTTCCCCGGTGGTATATAAAATAACAATTGCCAAATTGTATATGTTGAATAAAGCGGGTTTGCACATTCCATCTGGGCAGGGAGAATATTAACAGCTCCTCAAATCACAGAATGAGGATTCAGGCAACAAATACAAACAACTTAACCACCACAAACTTTAAGCCGCCTCATGAATAATGATGCTTGCTTCTCAAATTTGACACCAATAAAGAGCCAGGACGTGCCCCACATCAAAGTCTACCAGCGGGCTGTCACAAAGGTAATAACTTTGTCTCTCTTTTCTCTATCCTTCTCACTTAATGCTTTGTGAAGACAGTGTAATTGCATCTTCCTGTGGGGGTGGTTTTAATAATGGTACTGACATTGCGTAGGTGTCAAGACATCACACGGCTACAGGAGGACTCCCTGCTGTGACACATATTTTACATGTAATAAAACTGAATTTAAAACATGAGAATACACCCTCTCAATCCCCAATTTCCCATTACTCTTTAACACACACGCACACACACACACACACACACGTATATGTAAATAAATATCAAGCATAGACTGCTTGCTAACTCATCCGCAGGCACACACATACACACACACACACACACACACACACACACACACACACACACACACACACAAAAGTGTATATAGGCGCTAAAACCTCTTTAAGTTGAAGACGAAGATAACTGGCAAGACTGGCACCCCTGTCACACAGCCGATGCAGCAAGCGTAAAGTAAAACGGGAAGAGGACAACGTGGGCTGTGATGAAGGAGAGTACATTCTAGCTGGGACTCCACTCTGAGAGGAGCTGTTATGCCCAGCTATTTATTTATTTATTTTCCGGCAACAAAATGCCTTTTCCACTGAAAATGTGCAGAAAAGTGTGACCATTGATGGCATTGGTCTGGAGTCAATGTTCTCCATTGATTGAATTAGGAAAACTTCAAGCAATGGTCCAACACCTCTGCTCATCTTTTGCAGAAACAGAGTTGATGCTGCACACTGTGATTTCTTTTGTTTACCACACATATGAAGCAATACTCTCTTGTCTAAGAGAATAACCAAGCACAGGCGTTCCCCTTTGAATGCGTGGGAGAGTGTGTGTCCTATGCGGTGTATAATGTGCAGGAAAAAGTGGCAAATGTTGCCACTTTTCAAAGGCATGTGGAGCGAGGGTTCTATTAGCAATATAAAGCCAACGTCCACTGTGTTTTGTGAACAGGTAATTGGTGTATTCGAGTGTATGAGGAGGAGAATAAACCAGCAGTAGAACTGGGCTGGTCCAAGGCTCTGGTAAAAGTCCAGAGTGATTCAGGACTTTAGGCCTACAGATGTTTTTTTTTCACATGCACAGCTTGGCGGGAGTGCGCAGGGACCCTAAGTCTATCGACTGCACCCAACACAGCGACAACATGTCATCTTAATTACTAATTAAAAACTTGATGATAATCTTAATTATTCAAATATCCCTGCCTTATTTCCGAAATTCTGTGTTCATGTTTTAAAAGAAAATGTACTCCTATGATCTTGAACTTTGTGACAGAAACTGAAAAGCGCCTGGATAGTGTGATGAGCCGCAGTGTAATTACTAACGAGTACTTAAGTTTCCCTGAGCACCTGAAACTCATGCTCATGCTTGCAGGGACTTGGGTGCTTGTTGCTGTTAAAAATAAAATCAGATCAAACTGGGTCAACGTCTCGGATGCTCATG
Organism: Molva macrophthalma; assembly: GCA_027123675.1. Classification (NCBI taxonomy): domain Eukaryota; kingdom Metazoa; phylum Chordata; class Actinopteri; order Gadiformes; family Lotidae; genus Molva; species Molva macrophthalma. Next base: position 6,590,737 of record JAOPJO010000118.1, on the reverse strand, counting down.
CAGGCTAATATCTAAGGTCTCCGCTCTCAATTATCTGCTCCTCTCTGCTCACGTGGCGCTAATTATTATTTTTTTTTCTTAAGTTCCAATTAGACGGATCCAATTGTATTCCATCAAATTAGGTCAACCATAACTTTTTCCAGATATTTGATGATGTAAGATCAGAACTCTGGACAAAGTAAACCAGATAAAACAAATTATGACCAAAAAAGGAACGAAGGAAGGGAGAGAAGAAATGCAAAAGGAAAAAAATGGAAGAGAGACAGTGTGTCAAGGAACAAAACCCATCCTTGGCTTGGCTGATGGAGGGGAAGCAGAGTTTAAAGAGATGACAGCAGACAGGGGCTTGCTCGGTACAAATGATGCAAAACGTTGCATCATGGTGCACTGAGCAGCGTGTCAGGGCCAAGAGGAAACAGTTACAAGAAGTTCCCTGAAGGTCAGCCATTAGAGGCGGATATGCTACGTTTAGGAAGAGATACATTGTAGAAAGAAATAGTTTTTTCTTTCCATTCCGAAAATACACTGAAGTGGAGCATGTAGCATGGGAGGAAATTGACATCTAGCTCAAAGACCTGGGAAGGTAACAAAAATTGCATTTCAATCAAAATGCAGCGGCCACCGTTGTGGAAGAGACACATCTCTCCTTGATATAGAGGTCAATGATGAGAAATGCTCTGGGAAGTTCCTGTATAAGAAGGTCTGTATGCAATACTGTTAACTATACTATACTCTAATGTGTACTGTATTTCTGAATCATGGATAGAAAGGGAGAAGAAAGATTTGGAGAAGTGGTGAAAAATCATCAACTCGATGCATTTTATCTTTTTGTTCTGTTCTGTTATTGTTTATCGTATTGTCTGAAGTGGCATTTGTTTTTCTTGAGAAGGAAACATCTATTACAAGAAGCCTCAGAATTGTAAGAAATACGCAGCGGAAGTGCCCTGTATGTATTCATGTGGACATTTGGGTCGTAAATCTGAGAGAGAAGAAAATATTTAGTATGTTTACCCATGTTGTCAAGTGTTAATACAGAAGCATATACAAAAACAAGTACGCTTAATTCAAAACTCTCTCTCTTTCAGCTTTTGAACTTCATCCACAATTACTGTTTTCAAAGCCCCAGATGGGGAGCTGGTCTCTCATTAGTGTGAAATAGGATGGTATGGGGTATAGGGGGGACATAACTCATCACCATGCTCCTCAACCGCACTTACGTAAAACAACGTGAGTGCTCCTTTTAAAGTATGGAAGAAATATTTGGCGGATGAACGGCTGTTTATCATCCCAAAACCAAAGCCAATTGCAGTTATCCGAGGCCACTATCGTCACACATCGGTGATGTGGCCATTTGTTATCAATGACCTTCAAACCATCACCGTTTATCTTTATCCTGTTTATCCACTGAACAGCACACCTTGATGGCGTCACACCGATTGGCTGCAGGAGTTTATCTGTCAAATCAAGTACTCCTGCCCACCGAAATCGATGTGAGCAGCTAGAGGTCCAGAATGATCCGTGGAGCGAAACAGAATGTGAGGTCACCTGATCATGGATGCTCTCCAGGCTTGAAGCCAGCACGTATGCCTGTGTCTGCGTACTGGCATTCCCAAAACCTTTCGGCTAGGTGTCCAAACTACTGCACTGTGCTCCCAGATGACTGTTGGAGAATCTGATTCTGGATCAGTCTTTTACTTTCTTTACTTTGCATCGTTGAAGATAGATAAGGAAAAAGACATCGCTGCGTTTCGTGTCCGCTCCCTGCTTAAGCACACACACCGTTGGATGGAACGGTGCTTGTAGTGAGGCACCCCCCCCCCCCCCCGACAGATGGGAGATCTCCGTGAGCCACCATACCAGCGGGTTTCGGTTCCTACCGCCAGTTGGCTGGTCCAATGTGTAGAGACGGGCTCGCCTCGACTCGCTTCGCCAACACACACCCACGCACACACACGCACACACGCACACACGCAAATTCCCATTGAGTTTGGATGAGTGTGTGTGGGGAAGGGAACGCCGTCGTCCAGCATCGGAGTGTTTCAAGTCCGAGTGAGAAGCGCTGTGGTGGGGGGGGGACTCTAGTGCTGGGAGGGTCAAGACCATCCACCACGGTGTGGTCAGTTAATGCAGCTCAGAGGAAGAAGAGAGATAATCCCTTAGTGGTTCATGTGGACGTTATATGATACTAATGGCTGATACTCAGATACACAGTTGTGCTCTTATAATAAACTCCAGCTCCAGGGAGGTCACTTTGAGACGCCTACAGAGTTTAGCATTGGCTAAGGGGAATAATACACCATCACTGCAAAATTAAACTTGGGGTGAATGTTAATAACCAAATAAGCACATTTTTAAAGTATCATTTCGCTTCCTCCTGTATTTTTCAATTAATAAAAAAACGACCTATAGTTGAATTGGCTGTTTTTAATGCATTCAGCTCTGTGGATAACTCCCACACACTTTAGCTGCTCTCTGTTACTTTCTTAGCTACTCTGCGCTTTCGCTCTCCTCAAGAGAGATCAGGGATGCTAGAAGTGCTGCAGGAAGAAACTGAATGACAGTTTGAGACGCTCTCACTTCGTGAGCCTACATTCTATATAACGCATTCTATCATTTACTTCATTTTTTTCTTTGCTCGAGTTCTATCCCAGAGTCGAGCCACGGTTCCCCCGTTGGTCGTATGCCATCCGCAGCTATATTAGAATATAAAGAATACTTAATATGCATTCAAATGAATAAAAATGTATGACTATGTTAGTGGTTAAGTGTCAGTGTTCGTAAGCATAGCCTTAGAGTCCCAAAAATAATTGAACAAAGGGTTTTTATTTTACGATAAGTAAAACACATGGTGTTGAGTACAGAGAGACAGAAACAAAAGGGGTTTGAGAGAGAGGCACAAAGGGAGAGAGTAGAAAGGCTTCGGCTGTCTTAATTACAGCCATCACAATGCTGCCATATTGATTTAGCACTGCACACACCTCTGGTCCAGGTCATAGCTGCACCAAGGTAGAATAAATGGTTCCATCGACCTGAGGAAAATGTGCTTTCTGGGCTGGACTGGATCCAAACATCCCCAGAAAGAAAAATACACCTGAGTGGGATCCATTTTGTTCCTCCCTTTTGACATAGGCCTCCATGGTTTGACCTGCAAAATATTGTGCGTGTAGGAGCCAAGAAATCAATGTTTTTGCTTGCTCATCTACACGGTTGTGGGATGGGTTATCGATGAATCTGATTTAAAGGTTTTGATGAAGACGGACGTGCCCATTATATATATATATACATACAATTATATACTATCATGTTTTCTTCAGGTGGTTAAGTAAGGGATCACGGTCATTGTTGCATAAGCCCGTCAAGCCCGTCAGGGTGACTCAAGACCACCGGCCTGCTGTACAGTTTGCCTCCTGTTGCACGACTGATCAAAGAAACTATTCATTTGAATTGTTTAACTAATTAATATGATTTTATTGATTCTGCTAGAAAAATATGTCTGTTAGAGTCAACGGTTGGAAATAGCTCCCATAGCAACAGTCTGTTGTACAAAAATAACGGCACCAAATTACCAATCAGAATCAAGTATTCAACAAAGCCACGTGACAATCCTCATTATCGTTGAGCTTCTGGCTCAGAGCAAATCACTGTGTTTTCTCTCACTAGCTCCTATATAAGTTCACCCGGTTCACCCACATCTCGGTCGTTGGACTGCGAAACTGAGGTTGACAACTGAAAACTTGGGTCTCACGGTGTTACGTTTGAACACACGACCCATGGTGGTCTTTTTCTCACCCATTGTAGTCTTTTTTTTTCCAAACCATGGTGGTCTTTTTAATACTTTTGTTTTGCAACCAAACACTACAAGGATCCGAGAAGGTTAACGTGCCCTGCCTTGGACAGCGGGGTTGCCATAGCACTCCATAATAACAGCACAGCACAGTTAAGGCGTTCTGTTCCGCATTCACAGCCAGCATCCAATCATGAGGACGCGTCGAGGTATAACAATTGACTGACTTTATTTCAGTTAAATAACCATAGTTTTAGCCATTTTTAGAAGAGCGTGTATAGTTACAGACAAATATATCAGGGTTACATAATTAATCCCCGCTTGTGCACTTAGTAGCTGAGTTATTATAGAAAATTGTTCGAAGATAGTAAAGGTGCACGCACACACTTTTGGCTTGAAAAAAACCTTTCAGACGACGACTTAGAACTCAGTAAATCAAGGACGACAGCTAGGCTATTACAGGATGTCTAGTTGCTATTGTAAAACCATGGAAATGGAAATGTATTTCTGAAACCAAAGGTGACTCAACAATCAAGACATACAATAAACCGAAGGTTCTACTCTATAGGATACATACATCCAACATTTATCAAGCAGCCAACTACTACGCATCCTATTAGAGAGGGTAAGAGCAGGCACGAGCAGCGAGTGTCTATACAAACCACATTGAACCCAGGAAGGAGTTCTCCCTAGAACAACTATTGGACAAGTCAGACAGCATCAGCTCTCAAGAGCCAATCAGAAAAAGCATCCCGTTTTAGGAGGAGTTCCAACACCAGCGGAACAAGACCCTATGCAGACACTAGTTTCACTTTAGCGTTTCATCTCGAGACTAACCTCAGGTTCACTTACTTTGCTGTGACGTTGTGTTGTGCAGAATAAACTCTTGTCTTGTCTTCAACCTAAGTGAGACACTGGTAGAATCCTCCACCACAGTCCTTCTTCCACACACACCTGATGTAAATTACCCCCACCCTAGACGAGTCTACATATAAATGCTAATTCATCTTTCCCGAGGACAATCAATAAGAACCTAGACTGTGAAAAACAAGAAAAAGACCATATAAGAGCAACGTATAAAGAAAAAACGCCAAGAGGGTTTCATGGAACTTTTGTTTGGAAACCATAGTGTTTTTACATAATTGTATATATCTCACTTTCTCTATATCTGGCTCACTCCTCCAAGCTATAGTGGAGATCATAAAATAGTTATTTGACTATCATGAAGAAAACGTGAAAAGACCCTCCGTTCTCAGGTCGAACAGATTTTATCAATCCATGTGTGTTATGTTAATGCCTGTTTTATATCAAAGATTATGTTAGATGAATAAGGTCTATGTTAATTAACAACTCAGGTTTTAATCTATGTTCATGCAAATCTTCTTGAGCTTTAGAAGAGTATTTGATATACTTAAATCATTGACATGTCCATGCTTTATAGCTTGGGAATTTTGGAAAGGAGAACAGTCTTTGGGCAACATCCAGCTTGTAATTGATGAGGAAGAAAAGTGCCTCATCATTCGGCCCAATCGGATGGAGACGCAAGATAAAATGCTTCTGCCAAATATCCACATTATAATGATGCAAGATACTCTTTTTAAAAGTCAGGGATATCCGTAGACTCTTCCTCTTTTCTGGAGAAACTCGTATTGAGATTGTCTCTTTGAGACCAGATTTTGAGATCCTAACTCAGATTCCTGCCGAATAAGAGACGTCTCGAGTTGAGGTGAGGTTATTAGTCAACAGTTTGAGGAGCTTTTAGAAAGCGCACTAAGAGTGATTCGACTGAAACGGTTGCCAACAAAGTTTATTAAGTTGGAAAGTTAGTTGAAGCAATGGATTGGAGATGGTGGTTTCAGCGTCGCTGATTCCACATTGTAGTTTACTACCAAGAGGCAACTGCAGTTTGGCTTCGGGGTTTAATGCAGTCGTTAGAGTTAGGGCTTAGTACGGTCAATAGAGTAAGTGTCTAGTACGGTCAATAGAGTTAGGGTTTAATACGTGATAGAGGTAGGGTTTAGTACGGTCAAAAGAGTAAGGGTTTAGTACAGTCAATAGAGTAAGGGTTTAGTACGGGCAATTGAGTTAGGGTTTAGTACAGTCAATAGAGTAAGGGTCTAGTTGAGTCAACTGTTAGGGTTTAGTACGGTCAATAGAGTTAGGGTTTAGTACGGTCAATAGAGTTAGGGTTTAATACGTGATAGAGGTAGGGTTTAGTACGGTCAAAAGAGTAAGGGTTTAGTACAGTCAATAGAGTAAGGGTTTAGTACGGGCAATTGAGTTAGGGTTTAGTACAGTCAATAGAGTAAGGGTCTAGTTGAGTCAACTGTTAGGGTTTAGTACGGTCAATAGAGTTAGGGTTTAGTACGGTCAATAGAGTTAGGGTTTAGTACGGTCATAGAGTTAGGGTTTAGTACAGTCATAGAGTTAGGGTTAAGTACGGTCATAGAGTTAGGGTTTAGTATGGTCAAAAGAGTAAGGGTTTAGTCCGGGCAATAGAGTTAGGGTTTAGTATGGTCAATAGATGTAGGGTTAAGTACGGTCAGTAGAGTTAGGGTTTAATACAGTCAATTCCCATTTTAAGCTGTGCTTTATTTTGATTTAGGTCTTTGTTTTGTTAGTGCTTATATACTCCCCTTTATTAATTCACAATCCTTTTTGTGTCAATACATTTCATTTTAATCAAAGGAGATAATAGTGCATGTGGTTGATTGGTCGTACAATCACTGAGTTGGAAAATAACTGGCTTCAGAGAATAAATTGGCAATGTAAATCAAATATCTTTTATATAATATAATACCTAATATTAGATATATTCTTCCTATTGGAAGCGGTGCCCCATTTAAGTAGTAAAATAACCCAAATTATGTTTGGATTAGATTAAGCCCCTTAATCACGCTCCAATTTAAAAACACTATTTTGCATTAGTCCCGACACGGCTGTGTGATTTTGGGCTTATTACCTAACCCTAACCTAACCTAACCTAACCCTAAGCTAATGATTAAACTCTACCCATCTCTAAGTGATGCCTAAACATGACCATCCTAACGCAATGCCTGAAACTTAACCATAACTAACAAAGTATCGAAATAAAACAACCCTGAACTTGACTACTCTTCCGAGCTACAGCTAAACCAACTGTGTCCCTCTAGTCTAGTGTTTTTTAATATATGCATGCAGGTAAGGTCTGAACAGGTCTGAAGGTCTGAACAGAGCAGCTGGCAGGCCAGCACCCCCTGTGTGTGGGGAAGGTAGGACGAAATCCATTACATTTCCTCCTTTTTTAGTTTTAGTGACGGTGAAAGAGAATAACATGGAACATCTCTGAACTCTTTACTTTTCCAGGTCGTGGATGACTATTATATTTCTCTTCAGTGATAATCTCGAAGATCTCCAAAAATGAAAATATGTCGTGTAAATAAATGTCAATGAAGGTCCCCATCTATCGCCGAATGAGGTGACACAATGCTGGCTGACAGCCCACTGATGAAAGCCCTCGTATTTGAAGTATGATGACTGTTATGAAGTGGGTGTCGGTGGAGACGTTCCCGCCGTGCATTCAAACCACAACGGCCCGCGGTTAGTGACGTGTTCCCGATCTCCCAGCAGCGGTGGTTCCTCCCAGGGAGGGAATGGTGGCGCTACCGCAACAGACTCTCTCTTCAACTCACCTGTGTGTGTACTGTTTTTTTTCCCCCAACAGCGAAACGGAGATCGTCGAGATGACCACTTTAAGGTTATTAAGACTTAAATATGAATGAGTTTTGGCCACAAACCGGTGCGAGGTGTTCAATGAATTCCGCCCTGAATGTTGTTCTGTTCTACTGTCTGGCTCAGATATTATTACGAACATACTTCCATATATGGGCAGTCGCTTATAAAGTCCATGGCAAACAAGCAGCGGTGAATATTGCATAGGCATGTTAAAACAATTAATCTACTGTAACTTCAAACTACATCGTTGGGGACATGCCACTGATGGTCTTAAAGAGTGGAAAGAGATTATTCCGTTCGGATGAAGTTAAAGACTCAAGTAGATTTGCAGTTCAATCGGTTTATATACGAATTCTGGTACAGCCTGAATCTTAAGTCTCGGAAGAGAAAGACTGAACACTGTCCCATCCTATACAAGGTCTATTATACTTGAAAACAAATGACCATTATATAATGGTGTCCCATGATCTTTTGAATGGTAACCTACTAACGTGAAACAGTGGTGTAATGGTCTCATGATTACACAATGTCACTGAATGTCAGTACACTGAAACCCAAGACATGTCCTTCACTGAGGCCAGGCCCCCTCTCGTGTATACCACATGAAAGTACCCTACCATAATAAGGTCTCGTGTACTTTACTCTGTCACATGCAGACATCCTACACCATAACACAGCAATCAGAGAGGCATCACGCCATGGAGTTCTTTGAGATTGAAGTATTGCATTTACAAGAAGAGAACACAACTTATTTGAGTTTAAAGCAAAGAAAAAACGAACTCTCTTATGATAAACATATGCATTGTAGCAGTTTGGCCATAGAGTGGAAGCTATTAGGTTGTGTGTGTGTGTGTGTGTGTGTGTGTGTGTGTGTGTGTGTGTGTGTGTGTGTGTGTGTGTGTGTGTGTGTG
>JAOPJO010000118.1:6480796-6493974 GCA_027123675.1 Molva macrophthalma | reverse complement strand
CTCTCTCTCTCTCTCTCTCTCTCTCTCTCTCTCTCTCTCTCTCTCTCTCTCTCTCTCTCTCTCTCTCTTTCTTCTTCAGTCGCAGTGGAAGAGCAAAGCCTCTTTGGCTTGGGGAGTGATTTGAAGAAGTCCCGCTGCCTTGCATAATAAAAGGAAGAATTGGACTCTCTCTCTCTCGCTGCAGAACTTTAGTCGCTAACTTTATGTTGTGACACACACAACCTGATCAACGAGCTTAACGACACAAGAGACAGAAAACGTAACCGTGGTCGTTACATAGGATGACCATGTCTGTACGACAGATGTTACTTTTTCAAAGCAAAAGGAGTCTGATTGTCGTTGTCAACCACACTACTAAGTCAGGGTGAATGACTCTCTGTCAGCTTAAGAAAGCAATTAAAGGTATTAATGCAGTTGGGACTTTTAATTGCCTTGTTCAAGGACACACTGAAGTGCGCTATGAAGAGAGGACAGAGGGTTTCTCAGCCACTTAGCCTTTGTACTAGCAGAAGGTGAGGCTAGATGGAGAACTGATAAACTCTTGGCCCAACCTCAATTCAGGTCATTTTTGGCTGTGACCTTAAATATACTGAGATGCAACAGTGAGAAACGGCCAACGTATTTGTCAAAAAAAAAAAAGTTCTCCCAGAAATGTGCAAACTTTTCAAACTTCAAATTTGACATCTTGCCAAAAGTGATGACGGTTATTACGGCGTTGCATCACTTTCATGGAGTAAGGAGACCATGCCTCGATTATAAAAGTATGTGATATTGATGTAAATAATCTATGCAAGCCTTTTGGTTGATTGCCTGCATCACGTTACGCAATTTAAGCTCCTCGAGATAATACACATACACTGATTAGTGTCCTGTTTTCCTGTGGAGGGGATGTGCTAATAATGTGCCTTTGATTACCAGATTGTATCCCTGTTGAAACCACAATTCAGCTGTTTGCACTTTTAAGCTACAAGCTTTTCTTCTCCTGCATTCTTCTCTTACTTTTTCCACCAACAGAAGATGTTGTTATTTCTCAGCAGCATACAGTCTTCCTATCCACAGAGTCAATACATAATTAGAATGTGACACATTTTTTTGTTGTATTCAGAAGTGGGTCCATTGCTCTTAGCGTCTAATTCTCTCTTCAATAAGGCGGGGCTCTACAAACAACCCAGCTGAGATGGGGGGATTTGTAATGACGATGCGACTGCAAGTCGGGTTTCTAACCACAGACAACGAAACAATGACAACAAACTGATGACGGTTTACTCCATGATTTATGTGCCTCTCTTGTTTTATATTGTTGCCCTCAAAGCATATTTAAAACTGTGAAAAGCAATTAATATCTGCTTATTCATTTACAATGCTTACAATTATTGCTTGGAAGTTTATAATGCATTTAGGTTTATAGTGCATTTTAGAGTTTTAATAAGACATCAGTTTTGACACATTAAACTCAAAACTGAAACGTCCATGTATTAAGAAAGCAATAACGGACATAGTAACGTAAAAGTAGTAACGTCTTAGATGCAAAGCACACCTTCAGAACCTCTTCCAGCTTCTCTACTTTGACTTGAAGCTCGGTCCTATCCTGCCGGGCTGCGTCTCTCTCACGCCTCACGAGCACAAAGGTCCGCCTCAGCTGCTCGTAGTCGGACCGCACCTGCACCACATACAGGTCAACACAACGGCTCCTTACTGCATGCCAAAGGGACAGCGCAAACCATGGAGGAAAATGAAAGTGAAAGTGAAACAAAAAAAAGTTTAGGAAACAAAAGGGGAAAGTGGATAATACGTAGCCTTGCGAGACCATCCTGATCTTGAAGGTTCACGTTTTAAACTCTCGCTGAGGATCAGTCTGGCCTCGTTCCCGTTGAAACCAGTTTTTTTTAACACAGAAAGTGGAAGGACCAATCAGTACTAGCGGATGGAGTTTTTGGCAGTGAATGTCTGAGCATTAAATGATTCCCACATATGGGCATGGCTTTACGCTAAAATGAAATTATCTTTTTCACATAAAATTGTTTTGATTGCTCTGTCGATTGCTATACTTGCGCCACAATTGTTTTTGACGTTCTGCAGACTGCGGCACTCCTTGATTCGTCATTAATTTAAATGTCTTCCCCTAGCGTTGCTTTTGAAAATTGGTATTTGGGATCCAGAACAGACTGATATTCAGCTAGAAACCGAAATGTGAAATTGCGAGATCAGGATGGTCTCACAAGGCTAGATAGTATACACGTTTTTGGATTCAATCACTTTTCCTCACTTCTTGAATAAATAACGGTACTTTTTTTGGCTGAGGGGATTGATTATGAGTTTGTTGTCTTTGTGAGAAGTGAATCAGCACCAGCCTCTTGAGACTATCCGGATATTCACATTTTCTTGTCGCAGTATCCAAGTCCAATATCAGTCTGGACTTGGCTGGGCAGCAATTGATTTCCAAATATGTCTGAGGCCTTACATTGTTCACAAAACTCCAGCCAATCAGAGTGATGCTCTTGCTTTATTTGCTCTTGCCGAATCTGGCTGGAAGTAAAGCAAAACCATATTCTAATCTGAGAAAAGCCTTCCGTGCAGATTGTTGTTAATCTTTTAACATCGTTATTCAGGCTATTTCGGATAAAAACTGTTTTGCTCCACTTTACCGGGCTCCGCCATTGTTTTTTTTTAATGGCAGCGCTTGGGGAGGGAGTTTCAGTAACTCACGAACAAGGTGCACACTTATTGGTCCTAGCATTTTGAAATGTTGGGAAAAAGCTTTCAACGTGATCGGGGCCAGAGCAATCTGCAGAGAGAAGCAAAATGTGAACTTGCGAGATCGGGGTGGGCTCACAAGTCCAAATCAACACTATCCCACCTCACCTTCATGAGTGAGAGGGAGAGAGACAGAGAAAGAGGGAGAGACAGAGATACAGCTAGACAGAGAGACAGAGAGAGATAGGGAGCAAGAGAGAAAGAACAAGAGTAAGAGAGATAACAAGGGAGAACGAGAGAGAATGAGAGAAAGAGAGAAAGACCCAGAGCGAGAGAGGGAGAGAACCAGAGAGGGTGAGCGAGAGAGAGCGAGAACAAGGGAGAGGAAGAGCGAAGAAGAGCCGCTGACTAGAGCTTTCTGCTTCATCACTCAGGAGCTTTGTAAATGGGAGATGGTTCCCCTGGCGGACTCATGAGACCAAGCTCCACACCATTTCTCACGAACACACCAATCTGTTCATTAATTACCGGGACAGATAAGCTTGTGCAACTGAACTGAAAAAGGGCTGCAGCAGAAGGAAATGGTTTCCCTCGTGTCATGAACATCTTTGAGAATCACATTAATTGGATCCAATTTATTGATTGGATGGGTAGAATTGAGTCAGAGTATATCATATGGGACATGTGTTGGATAATAACGATGTTTTTTTAAAGTCGACATTCATTTTTAATTCTGAATCATCAGAATTTAAAGAAAAGACGCAAACAAAGTTAATAGATCTACTGGTCGCGTGGCTGGAGAGTACATCAGAGTAGCATCAAACATATTCAATCCCACATGTGAAGTACACGTGCACAAACTCAAGCACATAATTACTCATATGTACAAAAACACACATGCATGCGTAAAAGGCAGAATTTCTGCTACTTTCATTTGAATGGTCTTTTTAAACACCTTGGTATGAAAAAAACAATGCATTCATCTCCCAGCTTTTTTTCATAAAGCAGAATAGACAGAACATCTTTTTTTAAACATCTGAGGGAGGCAGTTTTAAAGGATTAATTCCAGGCAAGGAATCATTGTATAAGTCGCCTTTTCCTGCAACACTACCCTTTTTTCTTCTCATAATGTGAACTTGCGAGATCAGGATGGTCCCTTGAAGCTATGAAAATGGAGCTCACTTATGCTGGGTACACACTACAGGATAATTAGCCAGATTTTGTGTAATACCAACAATTCATCAAGTAATCATAACAGAAGCCATGGCGACAAAAGCAAAAGTGGGGTTTTCTTTCAAAATGGAGGAACACCCTGTAGAGTTTCAAATTTTCCAAAACAAATGATTGCAAAAGCTGGCATAGCTGGTTCCTCCTGACCACCAGTTAGGAGGAACCAGGACTGAGCCCCCAGGTCCTTACGGCAGTGACCTAGGTTTGATTCCTGCCCGTGTTCCTTTGCTGCATGTCCTCCCCTCTCTCTCCCATACCTTCCTGCCTAACTCACTGCATCTTCATGAATAAAGCATAAAAAGGCAAAAATAAATCTTACCCTAACCCTAACCCAAAAAAAAAAAAAAGATTTGTGGTCTCTCACGTTTTCTAAATTTGAAAAACCGTCTAGTGTGTACCCGGCATTAGTGATTAAACAGAACAGTTTTGGTGTCGCATATTTAAAAAGGTACAAACAGATAATAAGTGTGAATGGTTGATATTTCATGCATATTATACACAATACACTTTATATATATAAACATATATGGTTATGATGCATCTGCAAAGAGCCAATGGCTGCCAGCAATATAAATTAACTAACAAGGTGCTTGGCTTATTGATTTGGTGAATATGGGTGATGCCTTGAACATCCTGTAGACATACGGCTATTGATCATTATATATATATAAATATATATAGCTATATTTCTATATTTGTATGTGTGCATGCGTGCATGCGCGCGTGCTTGCGTGCGTGCGTGCGTGTGTGTGTTACATACCTGGTCATACTTGGTTGATCTGACGGTGTGGTTAATCAGCTGGAGGTTAAGCCTATGTTGCTCTTGCAGGGCCGCATGGAGCTTTGCTTTCTGCCAAAATAGAGAAGAACGATAGAAAAAATGGTATATTACAATCATATGTGGTTTTCATGAATAGTATCATCATACTCCATCTTAGAACCGTTATGTAATTAGCACAAAGGAGTGTGTGTGTGTGTGTGTGTATGCGTGTGTGTGTGCGTGTGTGCGTGTGTGTGCGTGTGTGTGTGTGTGTGTGCAGCACGTGCATACGTGTGTGTGTTAGGTGACATGTCGACCGCTCTGTAAGACGCTGTCTTCAGTACTAAACCCACAGCTGTCTGCTGTCACCATCCATTACCTTGGTATTAACAGTTAGTCTCTGGGAGAAAGAAATGGAGGGATACTGAAAAAGGGGAGGGCCCAGGAGTGGAGGAGGAGCAGTGAAAGGAGCAGGAGGGAAAGGAAGTGGGGTGGAATGAAGATTCAGGGGAGAACGCGCTCCACAAACTCAATGCCAAAGTGGCCATATTGTTGGATGTTTGTGCTGTTTGCTTACCTGCTGTTGTTTATTTGATGTGGTTTACGTGCTGTTTGTTTACGTGCTGTTTGTTTACGTGCTGTTTGTTTACGTGCTGTTTGTTTACGTGCTGTTTGTTTACGTGCTGTTTGTTAACGTGCTGTTTGTTTACGTGCTGTTTGTTAACGTGCTGTTTGTTTACGTGCTGTTTGTTTACGTGCTGTTTTGTTTACGTGCTGTTTGTTAACGTGCTGTTTGTTTACGTGCTGTTTGTTTACGTGCTGTTTGTTAACGTGCTGTTTGTTTACGTGCTGTTTGTTTACGTGCTGTTTTGTTGACGTGCTGTTTGTTTACGTGCTGTTTGTTTACGTGCTGTTTGTTTACGTTCTGTTTGTTTACGTGCTGTTTGTTTACGTGCTGTTTGTTAACGTGCTGTTTGTTAACGTGCTGTTTGTTTACGTGCTGTTTGTTTACGTGATGTTTGTTAACGTGCTGTTTGTTTACCTGCTGTTTGTTAACGTGATGTTTGTTAACGTGATGTTGTTGACATTATGTTTTTAAGGGGTTGTAAGTTTACGTGTTGTTTGTTTACGTGATGTGGTTCATGTGATGTTTAGGCTGTGGGAATACATTTCCTTAATGGAGGGCAATAACGAAAAGCATTTGAATCCTGTGGTGAAGTTCAAGAAAAAGGCCATGACGCGGCATGGAAGAGAGAGAGTGCTCTGAAAGCGTGGTTTACAGTCAAATTATCAGTAAGTCAATGACATAACCACAATGGAGGCCAGTGAGAACTACGTTGTTGAAATGATGGTGTCTTGATCATGTTAGCTTTTGATTTAAACCCTTAGGATACACAGCCCCTTTATTTAGATGTGGATAAACACATTTTAAATGATAATCGTTCATCTGTTGAAGTAAAAAAATGACTAAATATAACTAAGTATTAACAGTGCAGGTAGTATCTGTCTATTTTTTTTAAATGTAGCTTTATGTGTGGATATTACTACTTTTCGATCAGCTCTATTGAAGTATTTATGTGAATGTATGTGTGTGTGTGTGTGTGTGTGTGTGTGTGTGTGTATGTGTGTGTGTGTGTGTGTGTGTGTGTGTGTTTGTGTGTGTATGCGTTAGTGTGTCAAGCATGCAAAAGTAAAAAGACTACATAAGTTACATTTTCCGCATGTCACCGAACCATAAGGGGAGGTCTGCGGTACGGGCCTACTTTACAGGCACACTTTACAGGCACATTTAAGCACCTAGGAGTGAGTGGAGGGGGTTCACTCAGTGTAATGTACTGGTCACCACATCCCATCTCTGCAAGCCACAATGCAGAGGAATGATGGCTTTGGCCCACAGAGGTAGAGGTAGAAAGCTAATGCAATAGTCAGGACAGAGCAATGCCCGCCTACAGTCTCTACAGCAGAACAGCCTTGGCAAAAATCTCCCTGATAAAACACACTATCCAGCTGTGTGATAGCCTGAGAGCCCCTGGTTTTAAATGAGGACTAGGGATCGAACTCATGATGATTTCATTCCAGGAGATTTTTGTTTTTTTATTGTTTTTACAGGGCTGATCCCACACGAAAATCCTTCACATCCAGGAACTTTTTTTCCCTGTATTTTTTCCGGTATTCATTTATTTATCAATTAAATGAAACATGAATTTCTGGGAATGGGCCAAGCTGGCAGCTGACGGCCATCCTGGAACTAGTGTCTGCTGTGTAACAGAGCATGCAGATGGGCATGCAGGGAGGGCAGGTTTGAATAGGCTGAAACGGCTTAGCACTCCCTTTCTTGCAAAAATTCGGGCAAAAATGACGCACGGAATGATGATGCACGGAAACGAATTATTTGTTTGGGAGAATTCAGGAGCAACATCAGCCCCTGTTGTTCCCAAATAAATGATCACATTCAAATATCCGAGGGGCTCATCGTGAGCATCACAGTGACATAGAAGCCAGGAGAGATGTTTACGACGGTTTAATCACCCGCACCGGCGGACTATTTCAGGGAAGTGCAAATAGGCGAGAACCAAAAAAAACAAAAAACGTTTGGCCTGAAAAAAAAAGAAACACTGCAGCGGTTTCAAAGGGGTCAATCCTTTGTTCCCAGGCTCCCATGTCCCCAAGGGCCTATGTTCCCCAGATTTATATGGCACAGAATGGGAACATGACAAAGGGTCCTATGTCCCCAAGGTCCTATGTCCCCCAGAGTTAAATAGCACATAATGGGAACATGACAAAGAGTCCAATCTTCCCAGGGTCCTATGCTCCCCAGTTCAACATATGTACTATACCAGGAACCTATGTTCCCAGGGTCCTATGCTCCCCAGTTCAACATATGTACTATACCAGGAACCTATGTTCCCAGGGTCCTATGCTCCCCAGTTCAACATATGTACTATACCAGGGACCTATGTTCCCAGGGTCCTATGATCCCCAGCTCAACATACATGCTATACCAGGGACCTATGTTCCCAGGGTCCTATGCTCCCCAGTTCAACATACGTACTATACCAGGGACCTATGTTCCCAGGGTCCTATTTTCGCCAGCTCTATGAAGCACATAATTGGAACCTGAAAAAGATGTCCCCCAACCATGTATTTGCTTAATATGACATGGGCTATTGTGGGAATTCGCCAAAGGGGTTTTCTGTTCCCCAACACTTCCATATGACTCTCAATGTAAAATAACTACACTTGAGGGAACTTATTAAATGGTTAGTCATGGAATCAAAAAATGTCATATCTGCATACTTAGGTGAAAACTAGCCTAGTATAACTTTCACACTTCCATCCGTCTTCTAAGTTAATTTTTTCTTTCTATAGCTGATTTTGAACACCTTTTTCAATTAGTTTTAGCTGTGACTAACATCTCACTGCTGAAATGTCCAAATACCAATGCAGTGATATTGTTACAATGGAACTGTGACCTTTTTAAGAGGCCTTCAAAATAAAATAAAATAATTTAAGAATTAACAAAAAGCCTTGTTCTAATAAAAAAAACGGATAATATATATGAAATATTTTAAATTGAATCAGGTCAAATTTGACTCATACACAATAGAAGGGTTAATGTGTGTTAACAGAATATTGAACCTGGGATCATAGGACCCTGGGAACATAGGACCTGTGGAACTTAGGACCCTGGGAACATAGGACCCTGGGCGCATAGGACATTGGGAACTAGCATCACGACACCAAAATGATGGCTTCAATACGATACATGGCTGTAGTGCGTAGGCTAATAATCCTGGGTTGGAGCTTCATCACAATGAAGTGCCTGACTTATAGTTAATGGAATTTATGTTTAATAATTTCATGCTCAATTAAGTTGTAGTTTGCGATTTCTTGTTTGTTTATTTTTTCATACATGTAGGTCTGTGTTTTAATTAATAACATTAATACATTGATTCATGTAAATAATTAGATCAAGGTCAGAGTGTTATTAAAGCTTTTACATGGTATGCAGTTATCTTATGTCCCCTATACTTGAGTCCATACTTTTTATTTGCAACCAGATCACTTATTAAACAGCGTCCTGCAGCGTCCTGTCAGAAAATGTACCTAACAAACACAAGCGTTTTCGATTTTGCTCAACTGAGATCGTTCGATGTAATTGGGGTTGTTTATAGACATAGCCACCGCCTTCCATGTCCTGTAGCTGGATTGGGTAGACTTAATGTGAAGGTGACTTAATTCATACCGTCATGCGCTAAAGAACAGCCAACTTCTTAGATTGTTGCCGGCATGGTTGGTTCGTGTATTGTGATATATTAAAAGCGAAAGAGTCTAGAGTCGTCATTGTATTTGATCAAAAAATGGTGTGTGTGTCTTTCGACAGTGTTAATGGTTGGGCGTGTCTTGGAAATGGCTTGGGAAGTGAGGAGGCGTAGTGGCTGATGGGTATTGTAGGAAGGTAAAATGAGTGCCATAGCAAGAGGTACTGCTATGTTCATATCACTTTCTCTGTTCATATTGCGCTCTGCTCAAATACTTGTTCATTACCATTACTCATAGGGCCTTATTATGGTCTTATGGTCTTATTCAGCGTTGGAATGCCTCTTTAATTACATGACTGTCATCTGACTCACCGTGGTCAGTGGCATGGCATGATAAATATCATTATAGAGCAGTAAGTTCTGACCAAGTAATTTGATTGAGCTCAAGGGAGCGTCAATCAATTACATACATGTGATAAAAAAAACGATATCAATTCTTCCAAAAATAATAATTGTACTGCCTCTATAATAGTATTGGGTGATGCATCATTGTCTTGTCTTCGGGGGTAATCAAATATTGGGGGCTATGCTGTCTGTCTCCACAACTCGACAGACTTCAATGATATGGTGATAAACCTGTTTTCATCTCAGAAAGCCTCTCAGGGGGCAGCCCACCTCACTTCAGCACCATCCCCATCATCCCGCGCTGTTTGTATGTAATCAAGACATTGCAATGCTTGACTTTAACTCCAGTGAGCTTACTCTATTGAGACCGCCGCATCTCCGCCGTGCACCGCGTTAGCTCATTTAGGGGTATTTGTTGAATCAATGGAGGGCGACGCTCGTGCTGGAAGAACATGCTGCGGTGTTGCGCAGATTCTGATGCACGACACAACCGCCATGCCTGCGCGTCTCATACCTTTCGCTCACACGTGTAGGACTCTTGTCCTGTTTTTCGGCTTTCGTTCTTCGGAGATTGTGCGAAACGTGTAGCCCACACGGTGGTGCAAACCTGAAACCTGTATGTGATTGCGCATATCAAGCGGGCATCTCTTGCTTACCGCCCGTTATGTGTGCACAGGCTGAGGCGGTGATGAGCGCGTGGTGCCATTTGTGTAAGCAGATGAGGATTTGAATCTAGATACGATCGAAATTCCAAAAAAAAGGTTGTCGGATCGACATATTTCTCTCAAGTAAACAGGGCCAAAGTGAGATATTCAGGAATATCTACTGGACCATCACTACCGCCATGGAAGACTAATTCACTCTGAAAACTCTCCATTCTGCTCCTCTACGATGCATGCATAGACACACACAAACACAAACACACACGCAGAGACACACACCATTATTTTCAACTCCCTGCCAACCCACCACTTTAGCTTCTGGGTGTGCATCTGCTCTCATAGTGCTGCATTGCTAAGAAGCTCACACATTTTCCTGCTAAAATGTAGCCCAATATAGACCCTTATACACCTATATAGACCCATATAGATCTTTATACAATTTTCTTTAAGTAAAAGATGCTGCATGTATGCCTTAATAACATCACAAAAACACTTTGAAATGAACAAAATGTTATTTAAAGGGCCAGTGTGTAGAATTTAGTAGCATCTAGCGTGAGGTTGTAGATTTCAACCAACTGAATACGCCCCCCCCCCCCCACCCACACACCTCCCCTCACCCCTCCCTTTTCAACAACTACGGTGGCCTGTGCTGGCCTGTATTGTGTAAGGGGCCAGTTGGTACTTCCAAATGAAGCCCAGTGTCAAGTGATGAGGTTCCTTGTAGATGAATGAATTGTATTGAGTTATTTAAGTCTGTAAATGTGAAACTATAGGTCACAGCTTACAAGGAAAGGTGATCTTACATTGAACGCGATTGTTAGTTGCGACGTTTTCCCACGTTAACAAACACATTGAAATCATGGAGCGGTACGGTCATCATTCATGCCGTACGTGAATATAAGTTGATTTTGATAACATGAGGCTGTGCAGTTGTAACAGTTTCATTTTGGATACCAACTTTTTTCAAAAGAGTTATGGCTATGGTGTCATTTGAGTGTGCGATATCAAGCATGCGGTTGGGTAAGCCGCACACGCTGGTGGAATGTCGAGCACAGGTCGAAAAAAAACGTTGTGCGTGCTGAAAAATGTCAACATCCGTTGCCAATGAGCCTTATTTTCATGGGATTGTACTCAATTTCTGCCAAGTCCGTTTCGCTAGATACTGTACCTTTAAGTAAAACAATGAAATAAAGACACGGTAGCACTTGTTTTATGTGAGTTCAACTGGCTGGCATTAAAAGCCGCCTTGTGTTACTCCACCAGAGACTCTCAAATTACATCTAGTCACACAAACTGAGCAGCATGTCAGCATTCAGTTTAAATGTCCCAAGACCTGCCAAAAACAAAACACCTTACCCCTGGACATCTGACAGTAGGACTCTGTAAATCTTGCACATAATGCATAATCCCATTCTATGGAATATGCACATTGACATTTGTTCATCTTATTCGTTTTGTAGAATGACAAGTCACAGAATTTGAGATATTGCAGTAGCAGCGGAACAAGTATGAGCATTATTAGTTTCTAAACACAGGCAGTGGGAGCCTTTTAGCAGCAGTAAAGCGGTCTGTTCAGAACCATCTGAGGTCTACAGAGTCCAGACCTGAGACAGCTCCTCCACCAGCTGTCTCTCTCATAGTCCCATTCCCATCACGATGATTTAATCACTCTCAAAATGACATGAAATCCTAAATCAGATATGAATGATAAATTAGCATTGGAATCTAGCAGTAGTGTAGCTTCCATATAGATAATAAAACAATATCCTTTACATATAAATCCTTATTATTGTTCTGCATTATTGTGATCATTGACCATAATTATGGTTGTTTTTAATAATGTACCTACATAGATAAACACAGAACATCTTAGTGTAAAAGCATCCATGTTATCATTCCAAGCCAACACTAAGTCAGTGTATTCCACTCATTAGTTCCAGTCTCTCCAGTCCAAATCTGTGCTAATGAATCGGCTAGCCACGATAGAACATGACCCGGAAACATTGGACTAATGGGCCTGATTGACCTAGCAGCTATCTTGGTTCTAAACGTTAGCTGTGTGGGGGAACAGTTTCCCCTGAAAGCCCCAACAACAGCAAAATGTTGGGTGAACTATGTAAAAAGTATCTGGGTGCTTCTGGTAAGGCCTTCTTCCATGGGCGGTGCTGTTGCAAAATGGTGCTCAGTCCAAGTGTTGTGTGGTTTAGAATACCTGACGTATAAGCGTCCGAGAAGTTTACCCTCTCATGGACATCATCAAACTACGGCCCAGACGGAGCTCAACACATTGACAAACACCTTGTCGCCCGTATGCCTTCGTCGAAGTACATCGAAGTGCCTCTGAAAAGGCATCACTCTGACATCAGCAAAAGAATGCAGCTTGAGTTCGGAGCAGAGGAGAAGGTTCACAAACACGGTTGGCGGAGACCGGCAGAAACACAGCATTTTACACCTGTTTTCCCTTGATTATGTTCTTATTTTAGTAACAGTGAGACAATTTTTAGACCTAGCACCCTGTGGGTGCTCACAAAAATTCGCTCCATCGCACCACCGAGCGGTCGGCTTTGGTCTGAAACACCAGCAAGCTTCGATGCTAGTGGGGATCGGTGTAATTAGTGACCATGATCTGCCATGTTTGAACCAACGTGTATCTCTCTGCCATCCGGCCTTTTATTTAACACGTCGAATCGTGAATAGCAGGTTCTCTATTTCCGAATACCCGAGTCTATATTTCTAAATACAGGGGTGGGATTGGGGTTACGTAATATATATACATACATACATAGTGCAGCATGCGTTAAAAGAAGTGGTGTAGCCGGGATGTAGACCTTGATAATGCGCACAACATTAGCTAAAAGGCAAGTCTTTAGTAGGTTCCCTTACAACTAGTTCAAAGTAAAGTCAAAGTCATCCATGCCATACAATATATATTCATTTCAGATTCAACCAGATGCTGTGTGTACAGTCAGGACTCACAGGATAAAGCGTTGTAAAGTGTTTGTCTATGCACAACTCTCTCAGGAGATGGCGTGCTTACATTCCCCCACTTCTCTAGCTACCTAACAATTAAGCTCTAGCTCAGTTTCAGATATTTTGTGTGTGTGTGTGTGTGTGTGTGTGTGTGTGTGTGTGTGTGTGTGTGTGTGTGTGTGTGTGTGTGTGTGT
>JAOPJO010000118.1:6452810-6465311 GCA_027123675.1 Molva macrophthalma | reverse complement strand
TGCGTGCGTGCGTGCGTGCGTGCGTGCGTGCGTGCGTCTGTCTGTCTGTCTGTCTGTCTGTCTGTCTGTCTGTCTGTGGGCTGGCACCCGCTTCACAGCCTTCACAGGCGGGGCCGTCCAGGCGGAGGTGGCACAGGTATCGGCCAGCCCAGTCTAGGCCCCCCCCCAGCGCCTCACCTTATGGGCCGCAGCTCCGGCCCAGCCTGTCGAGCGCTCGTCTCCTCTCACCATGTTGGGTTGTTGTTGTGCCTTTGCCTTTGTTTGTTTCCGTTCTCGTGTTCCCGCACCGCTTTTTTTTTGGGTTGTTTTTTTTTGGCAGTGCCTTTGAACAAAAGGGGAGGGGAATCTGGGAAACAGGAAGTTCTCCATGGCCGAGCCCCCCTCTCCCCAAACACACAGACACACACAGACATACGCACACACTGATAATGTTAGACTGAAAAATATCTCTACAGGGAACTGGAGCATACTTCAGTCGGTTATACCCCTCCGGAAACAAAATGGGGTCGAAAATAAATTATGAGCAACATTTTCATTACAAACAGGCCTAAGAGAGCAGCAACATGGCCCTAATTGGATTATTAATAGCTTGAATGCTTCTATGTGTTTTATCTCTATAATGGCTCAGGCGCTGACTGCAACAGCTAATGAACAGTGTTGACTCCGTCCATCACATAGGCTTAACAGTAATTAGCTCAACACAAGCTATGTTATTCTCTGGTTGTAGTATGTGTGTGTGTGTGTGTGTGTGTGTGTGTGTGTGAGTGTGAGTGAGTGAGTGAGTGAGTGAGTGAGTGAGTGAGTGAGTGAGTGAGTGAGTGAGTGAGTGAGCGAGTGTGTGTGTGTGTGTGTGTGTGTACGTGACTGGCTGTGTGTGTGTGTGTATAATAAAGACATCAACGGAAGACAACAAAGCAGAAACAAAGCATATCCTCACCAAGGTTCTACGCTGCTGCTTTTCTTGTTGGAGGGTCGCCACTTCAAGCTTCAGGGCTCGGTTTCCGGCCTCAAGCAGTCGGAACCGGTTCAAACTGACAGATTGTCCTGAAGTTTGAAGGGATGAAGCTTCGTGTCTGGGCTGTTTAAAGTGAATTAAAGAGAATCAGTTAAAATGTGACCTTCATGCAGGGGACATTGTTTAATGATTTATTCTAAATTGTTGGTTTATGTGCAACACTGACTTGTTAATCAAATCTCTAATGAGATTTAACATGTGGAAAAAGGATACTATCTGAACTATTGAATGCCAATTATGTATCACAAGACATTATTGCATTCTTTTACAACTAATATTACTTCTAATAGAACAGGATGACAAAGCCTAATTAACTTAAATAAAAAATGTCAGAAAGAAAGAGAATGTCTCACTGCGTTGTGTTGCACAAGTCCATCTTGTCTGACATGTGTACTAAAACAGGCTGAAAGCTGGACATTTTGGGAAGCTACCAGTCAATATCCCATGTGGGGTGTCAGTTGGCTGTAGTTTGCGGAAACATACAAACAGCTATGTTTCCTTCTGGCGACTGGGTTGCAGTTGCCTCCCATAAATGAGGCAAAAAAAAGGACACTCATTGCTAAAAGCTACCTGTTGTAACATAATTCACCCAACATGGGCCTTCTGATTTCATCAGGGTTAGCCCTAACCCATCAAAACCCCCATTGAGAGAAGGCCATTAAAGATGCTGCAGTAAGATACCAGAGCTGCAAAGAGAGAGAGAGAGAGAGAGAGAGAGAGAGAGAGAGAGAGAGAGAGAGCAGGAAGAGAGCAAGATTTTGAAACTCAACAAGCAAAGACAACATCCCCTCCCTCTCTGCTCCCTCCCTCCTGTTTCCTACGCCACGAGGAAGTGTTGCGTTCACGCACCTGTGATTGACAGGCCCGGATGGATTCCCTGAACCAATCACAGAAAACATTCCTTGATTCGTCAGAAATCGTGGCTGCCGGCTGTGCTCTCCCTAAAGCCCCACGTCCATGATAAGCATGGGGGTCCGCTCCAGCGCTACGTTGGGTGTTTGCGACTGCCCGTGTAGGCGCTAGGCTGGGCTGAGCCGACGCTGTCCAAGTGGTGCTCACTGCAGAGCCAAAGGGGAGGAGCTGGACGTGGTCCAGCTGATTGGGTTTTACGCTAGCCAGGAGCATTTCCTTCGTGCCAGAGGTGTGACACGCCAGGGGCTTCTCCGGGGCTGCAGCTAGATGCTACTTGAACTTGTGCTACCAAGTTGTATGAGTGAGTTGGGGAGGGGCTGGGGGTGCGGCTGGACCTAGAGGTGGAGCTGGACTTGGACAAGCTCCACCCATTGGCTCTGCAGTGAGCAGCCTCTCACACTGTCAGCAGCCAGGCAGAGCGAACCTGACGCAATCTCAACTTAGTGAGTCTGTTTTTTTTAAATGCAAACCGTTTGTTTTCCTTCCTCGCCGTCTTGTTTTTTTTTTTAATGGATGCCTGACAGTATTGTGGCGTTTTTTATGAATTATTAATTAATTAAACCGTGTATCATTCTCCAAAACAATATCGGAATTGGAATGTGATTGGTCGGGGCAGAGCGTCACCGAAAGGTCAGTGTGAAGGTCAAACATGTTTGAACTGTTGGCAACGTGAATATAGCAGCCTCCAGCTGGTGCACAGTTCAGCTGGGCGGGGATCTTGTCCCTGTGGGACAAGCTTCGACGCTCGTCTCGTCCAATCGGGAAGGCATTGCAATGAAGCTGCTGGGCTCTTTTTGAACTTGTCATTAACATGGCGGCTTAACAAATTACACTCAAATAATAACACTTGAATCTTACCTACAGCACATTTCACAAGGGTTAGAGTTGTTCAGCGGGCCGTAGCTAATTCTGAACTAATTATTTACTTCAAGGACCTGTATCCCAATGCTTTTCTGGTTCCAATAAATTAAGAAGAATTCACAATATTTGATATATATATGATATTTTATGAAAAAGCCAACATCAAGGCACACCACTGTACGTAAAGCAATCCAAATGTGTAGTTTGGAAAACCTAACGTTGCACGCACAACCTGAAAAGCAGTCCGGTTTCTTCCTCCTTCAACGTCATACGCATCAAGTCAGGAAAATATGTCAAAGAGAAAGTAAAGTTCATTCCTTGCTAACTTTTAAGGATTAACTTCTTAAAATGCAGAAACAGCAGAACAACAACGAAAACGTAGCAGAGCATCTGCAGCTACTAGTTTATGCAGAGGCGAGCTGAGGGCTCCTCTCCCTCCCGGTCACTCCCCGGAACCAGGTCAAGTTGAGGCTGCTGAGAGCTCCTCTCAGGGAGATGGAGGGGATGCAACGTTTGTTGGCGTAAATGATCTGCCTTGGTGGTTGGACAACGAAGCAGGTAGGCGAATAGAAAGGCCGCAATGCTTGGCATGATGTCAAGGCTGGAAGGTTAGGGTGTTAAGTGTGCAGGAAAGCAAAGATCTTGCTGCTCTTAGAAAAGGGGCCGGGTGTACACCTTGCGGAAGAGTGGGTCAATGGGGAAGGTAGTGGTCCTGATGCAAGGAGGCTATGAAAAAAGATCTAAAAACACAGGCACAGCCACGCCCACACAACGTCAATGGAAATATCCCAGGAGATAGAAAAAGAAACCCTCCCAAACAGCCTAATTGATTTACAGGCTGACTTATTCCAGAAAACAACAGTCTAATTTAGAACGGCTTACACCTTGGCGTAGGAAAGGCTATTGTCTAAGAAGCTCAACCCCCTCATGACATTGCAGAAGCTTAATGGCACCAAAGCCGGCGATATCCACAAATCTGACCGTGCCTGTGCAGACATAATTGGCCACATTGCAAAGGAAATGTGCTGCAAATTTGTCTCCAATGTGGAAGAAAAACAACCGTTCACGGGCGTCCCTTATCATTTATGCAAGATAAGTGGTGGTAAGGGGTGATGTAGACAATGATATAGTGGAACTTACACATGGGGTAGAATCTGAATCCATCTAGGATGGATTCTATACAATGCCTGGAGCACAGATTAGAACTGGCAGTCAAAGATATAAATAAAGTGGCTGGCTGTAATCACTTTTAGTTCTTTATTTCAACGTTCTACTCTATCACCAGTCATCTAGGAATGCCCGATTGCTTCAGGAAATAAGGTTTGTGCTCAACATACAAATATTGCAAGTTTTGGCAAATTTTCACCATCGGATGGGTTTCCAGTAGCTATAATACAGTAAAAGCATTTAAAAATATCCAGTGAGGACACATCGCGAGGGGAAAAGTGATGTGTTCTGTCTGTTTGTCTGCCGTCCATTAAACTGGAATGGAGCGGAGGAGAGCGATAGAAAGGTTTCAGCACTATGGACAGCTCCACTATGAAATCTTGTGTATTTTGTTTTTGTCGTGTTGTTTATGTTTTTGATCATAAATGTCATCTAGAGCACTAGGTAGGGGGCACCAGACTCAGACTCGGGTCTGAGTTGCACCATGATTAGCTTTTCCACAGCACACCGACACAAAATTATATTTTGGACGCGGAAATCCGAAAACATTATCATCTATTCCGACACATGCCAACTTAAACTCCTCATCCGACCTCCAATTTCAAAATACTAAGCAATTTGTAAAATAATATAACATTTGTTAAAAATATTATATGAATATCATGACAATCAAATAGCAAATAATAACTCTCCACTCTCTTACTCCAGCTGTTTACAGAACAGCATAGATTTCAACACCTTGGTCAACCCCCCTCATTCTATTGGATGCGCACAACATCAATATTTTATTCTAATGGCATTGCTTATATGTCATGGGGAGGATAATCTCCCTAGCAGACTGTGGCATGTGTGTGGTTGATGGCTGGTTCAAACAGCCTTACCTGTCCTGAGTCAGACTGATTGGACATGGGGCTCGGACAGGTCAAGATGGAACACCTGCTCTGCTTGTAACATTCTTCCATCTCTACAATAAATT
The DNA here is from genome assembly GCA_027123675.1 of Molva macrophthalma. Lineage (NCBI taxonomy): Eukaryota > Metazoa > Chordata > Actinopteri > Gadiformes > Lotidae > Molva > Molva macrophthalma. The sequence continues at coordinate 6,460,380 of JAOPJO010000118.1, read as the reverse complement.
GGTTTACACAACAACTACCGGCGTCCTGGTGTCGGTGGAGCCCAGTAAAGGGCCACACGACGGGTTAACTGCCACGTAGACATTTTTAACATGGAAAAGATGGGAGAGGAGGAGGAAATGTGGACATTATTGATCCTTGAGCCTCCTCGTTCTTTATGGCGAAATCGCCTACTGTCTGATGGTGCAACATATGAATCTGTGGATGCAATGCACCCTATTGCATCCCTGTAGAACAGAAACGCTGTGTCTGTCTGCAAAAAGGTCGGTCTCAAAAGGGTTTGAGGGAGTGGGCAAATCCTATAAATCCTTTTTAGACTCGTTTTTGCAGACAGACAAAATATTTTGGTACAAATACACAACATAATTCTAAGCACACAGAATCTGAAACACTATTACAAATAATTGGTGTTTACGATGGAAAACACCAAGAATGCACAATATTTTTACGCACACACAGATCTGAACCCCACAAAACAAATACACACACACACATCTCAAACTGGGACACAAATCTGTAGGGATTTGTATCCGTATTTTGGAACTTTTATTTCAGTATAGACATTTTATCATTCCCATTATTTTCCATTAAATAGCTCAATCAATTCATAATACATATATCCATGTCACAAACCAGTGTCAAACTGATATGTATGAAATATATTGTCAAATGTATTGGGTTTCTTTTTTTTTCATTATTATTAATCTCAAGACTTTTTCAGTCTGTCCTCATATTGCATCACAAGGCTGTGCGTAAATGTGAGATCACATGCACACACACGCACACACAGAGCAGGAGACAGAGTCCATGCCCCCCTAGCAGAAGAAATATGTTCTGTCTAAATAGATTACCATCGACCGCTACCACAGCAGCTAATATCCGGTTTATGATGTGGCCCCGCCGTATCCCAGCAGCCACCATGTTGAGCTTAGAAGACACCAGCAGAAGGGTGCGAAGTGGGAGGAAGACCAGGGAGACCGGTAACACACACACACACACACACACACACACACACACACACACACACACACACATGTGCGCGAACACACACACATGTGCATGCAAACACACACACATATACACGCGTCAGAGATGCAGGTGATGAAGACAGGATCCCTACCTCAAAGGCGGTGTCTTTGTCCTCAAATGACTGTCCTCTGTCGGTCTATCTGTGTCTGTGTGTGTGTGTATGTGTGTGTGTGTGTGTGTGTGTGTGTGTGTGTGCGTGTGAGAAAGAGAGGATGTGTTTGTGTGTGTGAGAGAGATTGTGTGTGTGTGTGTGAGTGTGTGTGTGTGTGTGTGTGTGTCTGTGTGCGTCTGTGTTAGAGAGTGTGTGCATGTATGTGAGGTGTTGCCAGTTGTAGCACTAACAGCTTGTCTTATCTGAGAGCAGCTGCAGCATGCTAGCAGCCGTAACCAGAATGGAGTGACAGAAAACAGAATGACATGACGCGCTCTTTCTCTCACACACACACACTCTCTCCATCACACACAAACACACACACACACACAAACACAAACACACACACACTGGCTCTGTGTTTCCCTCACAGAGCCAGTCTCCCTCACCCTCACACATACACACACACCCCTCCAATGGCATATTCACGTTTTCTCTCGCACTCACAGGATCCTTTTTCATGTCATTGGAGCTTTCAGCCACCCACCTGTATGCACACACTCTCTCCCTCTCCTTCTGTCTCTCTCAATCTGTCTCTCCCCCTGTCTCTTTCTGACACTCACACCCAAACACACACAAATACAGCGGCACATATGGACACATGCTCACAAGCATGAATCTACATATTGTGGCAGTTTGCCATCGGTGAGGTTTGCACAATCGGTTAACAAAGGAGTTTCATTCATTAAAGGAGGGGTTTGGGGGGGGGGGGACAAAACTAACTATGGTTCTTCCTGGATCGGGGCAATGTCCAGTAGGGGGTTATTCTCTCTGGGCCTGGGAATACAGGGAGAGTGGTAACCAGCAGGGTAAGAGGGAATGAACAATAGCATTTCCTTTAACAAGTGGTCTTAAAGGGAAGTTCAAGTTCCTCTCCTAATTCCTCATCTCTTCTTCCATGGATAAACTAAACAACCAACATGTAGTTGGTGTGGCTATTTGCTTACCCCACCCAGGCTCTGCCTGAGTTACTGGCATGCAACCTCTCTCCTCCCTGGTTGTTTATATAGGGTGAGGCTTGTTTAGGGCGTGTTTCAGGTGAGACCGGCTGTTTATATAGAGTGAGGCTTGATTAGGGCGTGTTTCAGGTGAGACTGTCTGTTTATATAGGGTGAGGCTTGATTAGGGCGTGTTTCAGGTGAGACTGGCTGTTTATATAGGGTGAGGCTTGATTAGGGCGTGGTTCAGGTGAGACTGTCTGTTTATATAGAGTGAGGCTTGATTAGGGCGTGTTTCAGGTGAGACCGGCTGTTTATATAGAGTGAGGCTTGTTTAGGGCGTGTTTCAGGTGAGACCGGCTGTTTATATAGGGTGAGGCTTGATTAGGGCGTGTTTCAGGTGAGACCGGCTGTTTATATAGAGTGAGGCTTGATTAGGGCGTGTTTCAGGTGAGACCGGCTGTTTATATAGAGTGAGGCTTGATTAGGGCGTGGTTCAGTTGAGACCGGCTGTTTATATAGGGTGAGGCTTGTTTAGGGCGTGTTTCAGGTGAGACCGGCTGTTTATATAGGGTGAGGCTTGATTAGGGCGTGGTTCAGGTGAGACCGGCTGTTTATATAGGGTGAGGCTTGATTAGGGCGTGGTTCAGGTGAGACTGTCTGTTTTAGTAGGGTGAGGCTTGATTAGGGCGTGGTTCAGGTGAGACTGTCTGTTTTAGTAGGGTGAGGCTTGATTAGAGAGTGGTAGCAGGTGAGGCTAATCGCCAAACCTGTAGCAGCTGTGCTGAGTAGAATTGATCCATAATGACCTCACCTAGCTTCTGTCCCTGTCCTTGGTGCTGAAGTCTCTCCCCAGCCACTGTGGAGGTGCTTGGCAGTCTGGTCACTCCACATTATATACTGGCAAACATGCACACACACACACACACACACACACACACACACACACACACACACGCAAAGCAGTATGCGGACCGCCTTGCCGATCCACTCACAACTCTTCAATCCAGTAGTATGCACTAAACACAGTAGTATACAGTGGTATACACTATATGAAGCCACCACTAGGCACAGTAGTTCACAGTGTATATTCAGCCAACACTATATACAGTAGTATACAGTGAGATAATGAGCAGGTGATCAATGATCACAGGTGAGCATTTATGTTGCCTTTTATTTGTGCGTATTAATGGACATGAGTGAAAATAATCCAGGCAGATCAATGTAGAGAGAGGCAGAGTACTAATACATACACATACACACACACACACACATACACACACGCACACACACAAAGACAACTGAACAATTAGGGTTAGGGTTAGGGTTAGGATTAGGGCTGCTCCAGTCGAAGTGGGTTTATTAAACATGTGGGGAAAAAAAGCAGATAACCCAGATGTGTTCCATTACGATCCATGTTTCACATTAATGAGACCTAGAGATAAAAGGAGGAAAGGGAGAGATCAAGGGCCAGAGAGAAAGAGGTGCTAATAGTGAGGGGGAGAGAGACAGAGAGAGAGAGCGAGAGAGAGAGAGACAGAGAGACAGAGAGACAGGAGACAGAGAGAGAGCAGACTCTCGCTCTCGTTCACTCTGGTGTTGCCTGGCAACCCTCGCTCTCTCTCGCTCTCTCTCTCTCTCTCTCTCTCTCTCTCTCTCTCTCTCTCTCTCTTCCCCCCGCCCCACAACCATGGACACGTTGCTCTCTGAATGAACTGGTTCCCAGCCCGGACACGTTGAAACCTAACAGGGATGTGACTGAGGAGTATGGGGTATGTGATTGGATGGAAATCTGTAACCTCACCCTCTGAATACAATGATGCAAATCTCCGATGGGAAGCCCGGCCCCTCTAATGGGTATGGGATAAATCACGGCCTTTTTTTCTTCCTTATTTGGTAAGCAATGCTGACCCCTTGTGGATGTGTCAGCACAACGTTGACATTGTGATAGCAACACATACCGTCAGATTATAATAGTAAAGATAAATTCACCTCAAGGCTCAACATAAATCAGACTGTGTGAACTGTTTGAAGTGCACCGTTTAAGTGTATGTTCTATGATGATTGGAAATACATTAAATTTCATATTGAAAATGCAAAACATTTTGGTTCTTGTTCACAATATATTTTTTATTTATTTAACAATGATTGTGGTATTGATTCAGGATGATCATAATGATAATAATAATAATGATGATGAAGATGATGATGATGAGGGTGATGAATAGGAACAACAACAATATTAATTAATCATAGTCATAATCTCACCTTGGTTTCTCTGTGGGTGCTTATGGACGAGTGTTGGAACACCTTTCCCTTGGTGTGCAGGTGTGTGTTGCGGATGGAGATCATGGCCAACTGTCTCTGGATCCAGGACAGCTCCATCTGAGACTGCTTCAGCAGCTCCTCCACGTTACCATTGGACCGGTAGCCTCGCATTATCACCTGCAAATAACACTCACTCACACACACACACACAAACACATACACACACACACACATGCACACACACACACACACACACACACACACACACACATTTGCACATACACATGCACACAAACACAAACAAACACACACATACAAATATATTTATAAGACAAGATAAAATCACTCCTTTTATAATAGCAACAGTAAGTGCAATAGCTGAAACTACACTTTGATATCCAGACAAAAAAAACACAATATATTATACACACATCATCATACACACACCACAGTAAAATCACCTGCTTGTGAAACTCAGCAGGCTAAAGTATTGATGAGCTAACAAAACTGTTTAGTCAAACTACTAACATGCTACATTCCTGTAAGCTAGGTCTAAGCTAGTTACAACATTATCAACAGCAGCATAGGCTTCTATTTTAGATATTTGAAAACTGAGAAAAAACAAAATGATTATATCCTACATTTACAATCAAGAAAAGAACACACACGTACTTACTGCATAGCTACTTCATCTTCCATGTGTACAGCATTTAACATATTTAAACTTTTACATAATTTTAAGTTTGTTCATGTACTCTACGGTACATAAACAAATCAAAACCAGACTGAAATCACAACTTAATGTGCTCATCTCCCATACTAGTCAGGCTATATATGTTTTCATCGGCTGAATAGGATTATACTAGTGTGTTTATATTCTTCAATGCATGTGTGTGTGTGTGTGTGTGTGTGTGTGTGTGTGTGTGTGTGTGTGTGTGTGTGTATGCGTGTGTACGTGCATGTTTGGGTGTGTGTGAATAGGTTTTTGTACATGTGTGTGTGTGTGTTTGTTCCCTTTCCACTCAGTTACATAAGAGAGGATTATTGTATCAACGCAATCACAGAGCCTCAAATTGAACCTAATCCTCCACTGACGCCACATGTACGCACGCTCACACACACACACACACACACACACACACAACCACACATAAATACACACACACACATACACAGTTGTATTCAAAAAACAGCATTGATCTCTTTGGTAAGTGCTGTCATCTTTTTGCATGGTTACTTTATTTATATGACTGTAATGGTAAGAAGAAATTAAATGAAGCAAATCTGTATCAAATACTAAAAGAAGAGTACTGAATAAGAGCCTAATAGACCCAGAGATAACGAGTGAAAACCGAATGAGAGGGATAGAAAGAGAGTGTGTGAGATCAAGATTGCATACTTTGTTCTTGTCAGAAATACTAGTCTTAGCAACACTACATTTAGCACTGTTTCCTAAAACAGCCTCAACCTATCGCTGTGCCGACACACTCCCTCTCAAACACACTTCCTGGAATAACTGGTCTCAAAAACACTTCCCCCCGGAATGACTCAACTCACCGTAGATGCCGGCTGCTTCTGCCCCCCTGCAGGGCACTATGGGTAATAAGAGAGAAAGCGGAGCAATAAGAATAACAAGCAACAACAACAGAGGTCAGGTGTTCAGAGAATTGATGCACAAGTGCCCCTTTCCACAGTGTCCTCTGGAAACACTAAGAGCTGCCTGAGAGTCTGTTGTTCCTCTTAGACTTGTGGCAGGGAAGCTGCATTCCACCACAGCACCATAGCTGCATGATAATATAACAGTAAAGACAGTGAATAGTGATGAAGAAAGATAGTGGTCTTGTATTTATGTATGTGTCAGGGGGGGTTGAGTCATTGTGATGCTCCTGCTCTCGGATGGCAGCCTTAATGCATGATATATAATTGAATAGAGGCGAGCATATTTTATTATTGCCTGTAGCGAACATTTAATGATATGCACTGAATACATTTTACATGTTTGTGTGCAGTGAATACATTTTACATGTTTGTGTGCAGTGAATACATTTTATTGATTGTGTGAAGTGAATACATTTGAATGGGGAGCAGTGAACATTTTATTTGTTGCTCTATGCCAAAGACTGGGATGGATCTGATCAATTAAAGGACACCTCCTGCATTCTCCAGCAGCCTTAAGATTCTTCCAGACCAGAAAACAAGGACTTTGTTAGATTGCATTGCCCTCTCCTTGTTGTGCCACGTTGACATGCCAAAGACCACGCCCCCACACAACACCGGCCACCCGGAAGGATCCGCCGGTGTCTCAGCTCCCCGTTTTGAGGACCAAAGTGGGGACTGATGGGCCTTCACAAACACCTAGTAAAGGGAGGGTACTATGCTAACAGGTGATGGTTTTTAAATGATAGCAGACAGTCACTAAGGATCGCTTGTTTCCTAGCGCTTGTTTCCTCATTTCTGCTGAGGAAGGTTCCGAACTGAGCAAAGTTTCTAAATGGCAGCCATGCATGAGCTGGTCGAGCTCTGGGGGGTGTCTTTCCAGAGTAAGGGGGTAGGACAAAGTAAGGAGGACAGCTGTTTTAGTTCAGGGAAGGGCCTCTTGGGGATGAACGTCCAGGATGTTTTCAAATCCAGGTGGCCTGAGCGTCTCCCCACATTGCTGCAAGCCTACAATAATACACTCAGCAGCAGCACTGAACCCCGACCATGCTTTGTCTTGTGTGGGGCGGCATTGTAGGTTGCCAGTTGAATGGGTAACAGGTGCACCCCCACAAGAGCAGAGGCATGGCCTTGAGGGCTGGGTCCGCTTCCACCCCTCAACCCTGGTGAAGGCCTACCAGCTATTTTGTAGTTTGCTTTAGCATTGGATTGTTTTATATAATGCTTGTTTACTGAGCTCAGGATTGTTTGTGTTATTCATGTTTCTTATGCTGTTATTGTCATTAATATAATTCTATCTATAAATCTATCTATCTATCCATCTATAATAAATGAAAAAAAGAAAGCACAAATTAATGAAGTAGCACTGCAGCATTACTGTTTAATGCTGTATAATTGTCTCATCTCATTTTGCAGTATGTTGTCCGTAGTTACCTAGGCAACATGGTTTGAGTTATGGTTTCAAGAACACAACAGCATACATATCAAATATGATGTTTTATCTTATATAAATAATATATATATATATGT
>JAOPJO010000118.1:6425971-6439134 GCA_027123675.1 Molva macrophthalma | reverse complement strand
GAGAGAGAGAGAGAGAGAGAGAGAGAGAGAGAGAGAGAGAAAGAAAGAGGAATGGGGGGGGGGGATTGGGATTTCCGGAATTCCAACCAATGAGCGGATTCCACATGCGGACACGAAGCACTGCATTCGACGCACGCGAGAGGTGCAGCGGAGAAATGCGATTGGTGCCCTATACAAGAAGATACTAGCAATTCCGCAATAGTCAACCAGAGCGGACGGAGAGATTTAACGGGAACTTAACCACTTGTTTAAATTACCGTCTTGCTCGCATTCTTTAGGATAACATATTTCAAGAATAACCTGTCGTCGTAGTGGGGATGTGAGAATTCAACAATTTGTGTCAAAGATAGAAAAACGCAACCGGCAGTTTCGAGCAGCGCGGAACAGCGAGTTCTCCCAACAACTAGCTAGCCAGCATTTACTTAGCTAGCGTGCTAACGGTTAGCCCTCAAGCTTCTCAACCATCATCCAATTTTGGTCAAGACACCAACCCAGCCTGCCATCCTGTGTCGGTGTTCAAAGAGCAAGCAAAGTGTGTGCTAGACAACCAAAGCTACTGTGTCATCTAACGGAAGAAAGCGCCTTCAAAGGTGAAGGTTGGAGGCGTAGGACGAAAGGAACTGGTGTCCTCAAGTGACCATTCACGATGGACAACGCACACACAAAGACGGTGGAAGAAGTTTACAGCTTTTTTAACGTTAATGAAAGCACAGGTCTGGGTTTAGAGCAGACCAAGAAACAGCGAGAAAAATATGGACCCAACGGTAAGAATTGACACTTTGGGTCAAAAGGGAAGGGGTTAGAGATCCCTATCGGCCATGACTTGGATATTTTTTAACGGATGACATTCTATGCTATCCTAATTGTCATCTCAACCGGCACGATTTAATGTGAACGTTACATGTTGAAATACTCCTTAAATGAGAGGTCCGACAAACGGCACTTGTAGATGCGTCTTACTTTTTAAGTTTCGTATCTGTCCCATTAGCTTTGTGACAAGTCAAACCAATGTATAATTATGGCAAAACATAATGATCTGAAAACATTTATTTATGTCTTGTCTGTCTCTTTTGTCTCTCTTTTGGGGTGAACTGCAGAACTTCCAGCGGAAGATGGTAAGTGCGACGCTATTTTAAACGTTATTTTCATTTAGAATTGATTGTATTCTGAACAAATTGTATTGAATGCTGATGTATCCCAAAAAAATATCTTCTTGTATAGGTAAATCTCTTTGGGAGCTGGTGGTTGAACAATTTGAAGACTTGCTCGTGAGAATCCTTCTTCTTGCTGCCTGCATATCTTTTGTAAGTACAAAGACTGGTATATTGTGTTATTTCCTACCAAATGTGAAAAGTGCATTTACAAAATGTGTGTCTAAACGTACTTCAGTACACTGTGGTTTACAGTGACATGAGAAATATTTGAGCCATCTTGGCTGCATACCATTTCCTCAAAAGAGGCACACTTAGTTTTGCAAAAGAGGACAGAAAAACCTGGCGTTCTTCCAGATGGAAAGTGTAATTCACTCCCACCACATGCAAAGTGTATAGGACATATTAATCTCATTGAATATGTGCAGAACACAATCTATGAGGGACCTGTACAAGGAGTTAGAAGATGCCCAAAATATGTCAGGTGACGGAACATGGATGATATCTGAAATTGAAATAGTAACTTCACATCCTACCTCCACTTTAGGTTTCTATTTTGTCATTGTGAGTGCACTTGCTCTGGTTGCATATCGTTGGTAAATGATCATCAAGGCATTCAAAGAAATCACTGACACATGGAAAACGTTCATGTTTTACCAGGTCAAATCATATTTGTATGTTTTGGCTCCAAGGATTTATGGTTTGGCTCTTAAGGATCTACACCCACCAGACTAGACAGACAGGCTAATATGTCGTCTATCCACCGGAACAGGGCAAACCGTCAACTGCCCTTTGTGCCCCACTTACCAGTTAGAAAACGCAGGGTAGAGTTTTCTGTACCACAAAACATAATTGGTTGAATCAGGTCTTGACTTAAATGCAGAACAATTCCGTTTGATTTGCGATTCTGGTTTTTATGACAAACCTAATGAGGTTTGAAAATAATACTAGGAAAGTAATGTTATCCTGCTAAATTACAGAAAAAAAGGCTGTTTCATAGAAGTTAAGTTGACAAAGAATTGTTTGCCCTGTGAAGTACATGCTGTATTTGAAAACAGCTGGGATAAATGTTAGGTGTAAAAAGCTCTTGATTACCAGGCCGTAAGAGAACATGGAATATAGACAGTGGCAGTCACATGGTCCCAAAAAACCCATAGACAAAATCCAGCGATAACATTAGAAGACAACCAATGTGCAATTCAAAGATATGGGATATTTGACAAATATTCACGCTCACACACTTTTTCGGAAGCGAAAAGTACCCTCATTTGAAGACCCCGTGGGTCTAGCGGTGTTACAGGTTGAGCCTGACTGGGGATCACCTCGTTTTACCCCACTTTAGCGCAATTGTTCCAAGTTTTCAGTTGCACCACTAGACCCACTGTTGATTGTCCCATTCGTTTCCCGTTTAAGATTTATTTGACTTATTAAGTTATAACGGTTCCAGTTATTGGTTGTAACAGTAAAATAATGAAGTAATCCCCAATTATATAATCCCCTAGACCAACATTGACTTGCCTTGGCAAAGATTATGAGCCAATGTTATATGGTTTGGCCATTATGTAATTACTGATGGAATAATCTTAAATTGGGCATTAACATGGGAAATTGGTGTGGAACCTCAACTGCCCAGGTTATATAAAGTGGAGTAGTGGATGATATATGTACTCCTTCTTGGTTCTCTTTTACACGGCCAATAGTCTGACCCAGTGCGCTGCTTTGACCGGTCTAGCTCCCTAATTTCTGTTTGCCATAAGATTTGTGTAAGCAGGCATTGGTCCTTTGACTTCCCATCCTTTTCAACAAACCTGCCCAATCACAGCTAAAGCATCACCCGATTGGCCTGCCAAAATTGTTAAGGTCTTCCTCCAGGCTCTCTTAAACAACTAAAGTGTCACATGAGAGACTGGAAATTGAGGCTACAATATATTTCATATTTGTCCCATTTGACTATAGAACTGTTGCCATCACTTTATATTTGTATGCAAGTGTGGTAGATTGAATAATGCATCCTTGTTCAAACATGTCAATAGACATGTCTTTATTGTTTTATAATATGTTTATCTAATATGATCTTATGCAGTTCCTGTGCAATATATTTAAGAGTGAATGTGTATTTGTATAATTCTGTGGTCGGAATAATTTTTGTTCTTTTGTGTAGGTTCTTGCATGGTTTGAAGAAGGAGAAGAGACCATCACAGCTTTCGTGGAGCCATTTGTGATCCTTCTTATTCTGATAGCAAATGCTATTGTAGGAGTATGGCAGGTATGCAAACCTTTTTTTCTAAGCTATCAGTTTCGAAGGCTGTCTGTAATGTTATTAGCCAATCACTTAAAAAAACACACCATCCGCGACTTGAAATGTTGCTCTGCACTCAGTCTCTAAGTCTGTGAGCTTGCGCAATGGTGACTAAACACAGAGTCTAAACTTGTGGATTTGATAATTTGTGGGCAGTATTGGAGAAAGTTGATTGTATGTGCTTTCCTGGGTTGGGCAAAACAAAGATACAGCTTTGGAAGCTGCTAAAAACTTGTTTGGAATATAATGGATGTCAACTGATTGCGATCTTTTTCCGAATGTGTCTACACCGCGAGAGGGGGTGAGTTGAACAAAAATCATGGCTGATTTAAATCTGGACATAGACAATGTCAACAATTAACCTGGGTGCTTAACAAACAGGCCAAATCCTTTAAAGTTCCTAGGAATGGTTCTGCCTTTCAACTGTTGTTGTATCCACTTGATAATTGAATGCAAGAATGGGGTAGTTAGTTTGAATAAGTGTTATCTTGCATGTTTTTTGTTATGTGGCGGATACTGGAGCACCCAGAGGAAACCCACGTGGACCCAGGGAGAACATGCAAACTCCACAGAGAAAGACCAGAGTGGAAAGGCCATATTTTTGTATTTGGGTTTTCCACAATTGCAATCAAAGCTTGGAATTGGTCCAGTTGGTCCAAGTCCACCTTGATGCTGAAAGGCTAATGAGCTGAGCCATCGCATTAAGCTCTCCCAGTCCCAGCTGTTCATCTTGAGGGAATCTATCATTTCTAACTATGTCTACAACAAGCTATAGGAGTGCATAAGGAAGGTCCCAGAAAGTAATTTAAAATATAATTAGAAATTGAAAATGGTTTTCACAATGCCACTGGTCTCCCCAAAGGGCTCTTCTTTGAGTTGTTGCCACTGCTTGTGGTTGAGTTAATGTGATGGCTGCAGTGTGTGACTGAAAGAATGGAGAGGCAGAAAAAAGGACTTATTAATAGGCCTCATTGTGAAGGCCTGCGGGTCCACACAGCGCTCCCCATCCAGGGTAAGGATAGATTTAGTGTCCCAACAGACCGCTCGGGGGAGAGAGACCAACCTTATACATTCTGGTTTCTTTCTTTCAGTCAACGAAAGCCCTTTTCTGTCCTACTTTCTCTAGCCTGAGTAGAAGTAGTTTTATTAATTAACCCCACTGACCTGGGAAATCCTAGTCTTAACCATTCACTGACAAAGAGCCTCTCAAATAGAAATATTATAAGGACAACTGTGCTTTAGTGTCCGCCAAGTACTCTGCTGCCTGAAACGGTCTCTTATCCTCAAGTTTAGTTGACATCGTACTTGGGCTGGCCCGAAGACCTAATTTGAAGCTTTTGATAATCGTTAAAAATGTTTTAAAAAAAGTAAATTCATAGTGCTTATCTTTCCCTGCCTAAATTGTAGCCAGCGGAGACCACTGCTGCAGAATCATGTGTTTTATCAGCGATACCTTTTTCCTTTTCAGTGTCACAATTCTGTTTCAACCAATCACAATGCCACCTGAGAAAGAATCCCTGGAAAAGGGCAGTCACTGGGATCGGCGGTGCTCGTGGGCTGAGAATACCTTGCGAGACTGCTTGCAGTTTTAATTTATTTTAAATAAAGCATTCGATTAATTAATTGATCATCGAAAACCTACCTTACAAACCAATATTCGAAAATTCAGGCTCAGCAAATCTACCGACGTGTGTGTAAAATGTTCTTCAGAAGAAAGTATATTGATGACTGCTGCCCAGTAGGTCCTTACAACCACCCAGAGCATTGCAGCCCTGTATTTTATGGGTCCATAAAATGGTTGTGCTAATATTATTGTGTATCCCACAGCAAGAAGGGTTGTTGCAACAGAAGCTGTGCAGGAGAATGAGGATGGCAGCGAGGTAGCATTGGCAGACGCTTTAACTTAGTGGCATTACGTTTCAGATGATGAATGGATTCTAATTGGATTGTAATTGGTTTCCGGCAGTTCTATTGACTGACATGTCGGCACAGACCTGGTCGCTGGTAGTAGTGACGTACTCTTTCATTTAGTGTTGACACTCAAAGATCAAGCACGCGCACACTTGTCATGAACATGACTGGGCACAATATTTGCAGACTTGTTGTACAACGGATGTTTGAGTGTTATGACTGGGGTATTAATTGGGCCAGTCATGCTTGTGGGAGTTGCGACCCTGTAATGAAGTGGCGTCCCATTTAGGCGTTGTTGAGGCCTGTGATCTATATAGTTGCAGGAACCAGTAATTAGTCCTAAATTTACATTAAAAATGATCTCCCAGTCTTACCGGCTCGAGTGAAACTAATTAAACAAATGTAGACAAGCCAACCTGGCCTGTTATCACAATGGTATTGCTAGAGTGTTAAGCACCACACAAAAAAGTTTGTGACTCTGGGTTATCTTGTAAATGGTCAGCATGTGTTTTAAGTTTTCCTTCAAGCTTCTCGTATACTTAAAGTATAACGCCATGGTCTGTGGAGCTCTGTCTGGGCATCAGTGATGTTGATGTCAGGGTCCGACAGGGTTGCGCTTCTCTGACACTTATAGTTTAACGCCACTTTGTGTGCGTGTTCATATAACATAGCTCTTCATTTCTGTTGTACAAGATTGTGTGGATATCAGTTTACAAGCCACAAGTAAAAATTATGATTCTGTGGATCATGAAATATTCGTTTGGATATCATTTTACAAAGCGGTGTATGATTTTTGGTTATCAGTTACTCGCTATGTGAATTTTTTTCTGTGGGTTACAACTAAGAAACATCCATACTAGGGCTGTTGGAACGAATTTCAGGAGTCTTAATATAACTCGTATAGTAAAAAAATCTATACTAATCGGATGCTGAAATTACTATTTGAATGTGTCTTTTTAAATCTTTTAAGAATGTGTTGGCTATTGTAAGCGAGTCTCGCCTTTCTCGCCCTGGCCTACCCGCATGTGAAAACTAAATGCTTTTGCCACGTCACGCCTCATGATCAATAATGTTTTCACGCATGTTAAAAACTATTTATATCGGCCGCGATGCGCCATATTCCTATAAAAATCACGCCAGTGAAAAGATTGATGGAAAAGGACCATCAAGAGGCGGCGTTAAGATAATATCCTTTTGTGCCTATTATTTACTTGTAGAATGCCCTCTACTGGACAGAATGTTTAAAAGTGGCATTGGCAATGCATAAGCCTGTGTATACAGTGTATAGGTGCATAGTAAATATTAATAATAGGCTCAATTTGAACATTCAAAATTTGAATAGTAAAAATAATAAGGAATGAAATTCGAATGGGATCATAGAGGACGATTGACAGCTCTAGTCTATACGTTAAATCTAACACTTCTCAATGGCGGAGAAACGTAGAGAGGGAGGGAACATTTTTGTGGTTTAGTTTCAAAATCTTGCTGTCTTTGCTTTTTTTCTTCTTTCTCTCTCTTTACTACTCGAATCTTACCAACTTCACCTTTTTTAATTGTGTTTTTAGGAGCGCAATGCAGAGAATGCCATAGAAGCGCTGAAGGAGTATGAACCAGAGATGGGAAAGGTGTACCGCCAGGATAGGAAGAGTGTCCAGAGGATAAAGGCCAGGGACATTGTGCCTGGAGACATTGTGGAGATTGCTGGTAAGATACTAAATATTCTTCTTAAGATACTAGGAAACAAAAATATGTGCTTTAAGACTCATGGGAATTTTTGTTGTGTGGTATATTATCTTGACTCTGACTCTATGTTTCATGTTCAGGGTGCCAAAAATATTAACATTTATGTACTGTCTTGCTTATCCCCTAAAATATAATTTACTGCATCTGTAAATAAGCAAAAAACATTTGTGCATTAGCCCGTGAACTGGGTGGCTCAGCCTCCTTGAGCACCTGAACTAGTAGCCTAGTGGAGCACGGACCAACTGGCGAGCTCAGCGTTGTATGTAGAGTCTCGATGATGTATGACGGCATTGCTAAGGTGCAAAGTGGCCTGTCAAAGCAAGCTTCTGGGATACATCTGTGGTTGCGCATGAATTCTTTTCTTTTTTTTTAAAAATGGTTAAAATCTAAATGTAGTATTTGTGTGCTTTAATGTGTGAAGGTTTAAATTGAGGTAGCCAGATTTGGTGGACTGTAAACCATTTTGTCCCTACTGGTTGCCAACCAGGGGAACCACATTGTCATGGTTTCTGTTGATGGCAGGGCCTCTCTGGTCCCAACCAAGCCAGTTAATATCAGGCCCTCTCTGATGCAGGGGGGTCCCGGCCAAGCTTAATCCCTGGGTGCCAGACTGGCAACCACTCCTGAATGTTTGTATTGGGTCTTGTATTTTTCAAACACAGCTTTGGCTGAGTCAGAGCTGGGAGCTGCTCTCCGAGATGGCCTCTTTTAGTACTTAAAGAGTTTACGAAGGTGCTTTTATGAATGTGTTTGTTCCTTCAACTCATTCATGGTTTATTTTTGGCTGTGTTGCCAACCTACTGCTGCAAAAACTCACCTGCATTTATTGTTAAGGTGTCTCCTGTTGGATAATTCCAGACAAATACAAGTAAATAGACAGCAGTGGCATGACATAACCGGGTTATGTCAATAAGACGGTTACCGTCACAACCATTTAATGATGTAGACATGGTCAGTAAAAAAAAAACAACAACCCTGTTTTTTACGGGAGGACCTTGCCATACATTTTTGCATGGTCCAATGCATTTTTGCATTGTTTTCTGATGGTACTGAACCTCACTGTACAAAGTGTAAAAAAAATCGTTAATGTGGATTTATGTGGCAGGCACCTTTTTTAATGTGACGTCAAAGACTGTTCTGTCACCCTGTTAATGAACCATTAAGGTTTCTTTATCTACATACGTAGGTGTTCTGCAGCACACAAGACACATGGTACTCTGAGAAGCCTATTCCAGGAGGACAGGGGTCCCAGTACATTTACCCTTTCTGTAATGGGAACCAGAGAACTCTCAACAACATGCTGCCCTAAAACACTTTCTAGGAAGAACGCCGTATAAGGTTGGCCTATAACAAACTAAAATGATGATGCACCATCATTTGGTTCATGATGCTTTTTCAAGCTTTATATTTTCACGATGGCCATGCCTGCGTAAAAGGCTTCAAACGCTTTAAAATGTACATCCATAACAGTAAGCTATCATTTTAGTTTGATATACAGCGACCATATTTGGGCAGTTGGGGTGAATTCCTATGAAGTAAATGATTGGGAAAAAATATGGTACGGAACTTGCAGGAACAAAAATCTAAATGGAGAATGTGCTCTTATCTGAAGTAGGCTGTCTTAAATCCGGTATTGCTGACGGTGACCATCTTTCCAAATTTCAATATTCAAACGGATGTATTTTTATATTGTGCATTTCTTTGTTGATTTGGCTCCACACACAGTCTGACAAACTGCTTGCTTCTAAGAACCAGGAGTGTGTTCTCTAACCACCAGAGAGTTCAGCAAATCTCAAGAAATCGTATTCATGCCATTCTGTGTCAAATGGCATAGCATGATCGCTTGGCTGGCTACTTCTTAACAAATAGTTTTTAATGGTAAACAATCTTTTTCTAAGAAATCCTAGGGAGAACCCTAGAACAGTTGAATAAATAATGGTATTACCACCAGTACATTTTGAAAGTGCTCCCACACTGCCTCTTGGCATCTTAAATATTGTCAATCTTGCCGCTTCTCACATTGGCTGGAAGTTGTCAAAGTGGTATCGAAGTATTTAAATATTATCATATTATCTCACCACGAAACCAACGAAGGATAACTTGGGTATTTTAACATTTGGGGCCAGCCATTTTATATATATCTCTCCACATCCAGTAATTTTTTTTTCAACATTGCCTGGATGTGGATTTATCTTCTCCGAGGTTGTCAACGTTCACTTTGTCGCCTGAGGGAATAGAAAGGCAGGAAGTACCATTTAGAAAGGCCACAGATTTGGGCTGATAATTAATTTGTCCTCCAGATGGCCACTCTTTTCCCATGTGTTTAAAGAGTGTATGATAAGTCTGTCTTCTGTCCTCAACCAAGCTATCCATCTGTGTTTTATCTCTGTTGCTGGTCCCTTCCTCTTGTCCCTGCCTCTTGTTTTAAGCCTCAGACAATCACTCACTAACTGCATCACTCACTTTGACTTTATACATTTTTTTTCTTCCCGAAGCCCCACAGTCTTCCATGAGAAATCCTAACAGAACTGTTGCTAACAGAAATCAAAAGAAAACATGCATACAAAGTGTGATGTCTATTTGTGTAAGCTGGAGGTTGCTCCGATGAACTTCCCATTCATGAGAACAGCAGGAGAGTCCCTTGAGTCCTGGAGACTGTGTGAAAAGGACCCAGGAAGCTGTAGGCCTACGTGATCGCCTGTTAGGGAGTAAAATAAACCACCACCATAGCCCTCTGAAGTTTCCATTTTTTCAACAATTTGTGTTCATGTACTGTCACTTTAACCTACAGGATGTGTTGTTCTCGATGTTAAAATGTGCTGAAGTGTATCAGATGTCCCTAGTTGTTCCTATGGGAGCGGTTGTTCCTATTGTATTAGATGTTCATGGTTGTTACAATGGTTGTCTCTCAGAGGCAGCCTTTCCTCACGGAAAGTCTGGGACACAGTGTTGATTAACTGTCAAGAACGCCTACTTGTCAGGAAGAGGTCTTGATTGACATGCAGGCACGGCCAGCACGCCAGTACTTCCACAAAAACAGACCCATGGTGAAACAAATGTGATTCACAGCAATTGGTCAGCGTTCTAAGGAAGAAATAAGATAAAAGGCTCACTGAATAGACCGTGGATGTAACTATAACAATTGACGTCAGGATGAGTACCATGGTGACAAAGTGCAAATGAACGGAATAGGTGGAGTAGCGGTATAGTAGAGCTTGTCCATTGTCATGGTCGCTGTGTTAGCAGATGTCCATTTGGTAGCAAGGGAGATATTGGAACCCTAGGAGTTGTCATGAGACGATTGGTTTACGGAATAATTTTCTTTCCCAATACGATTTTTAAATTGCATCTTGACAAGCGCCTCATCTCTGAATTCTGCAAAGGTCACATGTAACAGAATTTGAAGAGCTCCACACATAGCGTGAAGGTCCATACATTCAAACAATCAAGACTTCCTTAAGCAGCGCAGCACGGATTCGAGGAAAATAGAAACATTTGAGGTGAACTATGCAGAGGAATTGACGGCATCCGTGCACTTCCATCTCTGCGCACGGGGTTTGCAGAAACGTGCTGTAGGTTTCACAAGTCCTCTGTGCTCTTAACCGACAATGGTACATGCCCTAGAATTTGACCACAAAGCTTTTTAACCAGGCATTCATTAGAATTAGGGATGTTAGCTATTAGTCAAGTATCGTTGCTGCGCTTGCTAGGTGGCACCAGAAATAGAAGTTGGTTCCCAATAGGCGTTTTTCTTCCTGACATTGTGTATCCTTCTGGACTAACGGTCTAGAATGTGCTCTACTTCAAATAGAAAATGATTGGATAGTGCCACAGCCATTACACAAAGGGGTTATCAAACAAACGATAGGGACATTTATTGAAAGCAAAACATAACACAGAAAATTGCGTACAGGAAACTGAGACAACACCAGAGGAAAACATGGTATAATTTATAGGCTTCTAGAAGCCAAGCAATGCTGAGGTATCACTCATTTTGCACCCTCATCCTCCCAATAGAAAATCCCGCTGTAACGAATGCACACTTTCCGACACGACGATTCAACCATTAGGGACGATGTTCTTTAATTGGTCGAATATTCGATTTCATAACTACTATACAATAATAATACATTGTAAATGAATGGGGAAACCCTGAAGGTCATGCGTCCTTTTGCTGTTAATCGTGTTTGGATGACAATACTGCCACTTTGGTCCCTACTGGTTAATTGAGCACCATCACTCATGATGGAGGCCAGTTATTTATCCTCATCCTCTTTTTAGCTGTCATTGATGTCAGCTAAAAAGTCTGTTCTTGTAAGAAGGCGAGATTACCTTTAACCTGGAAGCTGGTCGGTCTTTCCTAGTTTGTTGTTTGGAAGGAAATTAATTTACCATTATTTGTGAATATAGGGGATTTGTCTGAAAACCATCAGGGTTTCAAGCTTTGAGTGAAACTATCTTCACACTATGAAGCTTGTGTTATGAGAATGAATCTCAATCTTTGTTTTTCTACTTTGAGCAAACATTAAGTTCTGTTTTGTGTTTTGGTATGACAAAGTATTTGGTACTTTTTCTTGACAATGTATGTGATCACAGCCTCTTGCCTACATGCTCTCCTTATCAGTAAATGTAGGTTAGCCTACGCCTTGACCTCCTTTTTGAACTCTTGGTTTATAATAGGAATGTAATCCACTGTTACTCTTGGGCCTTTCTTTTACCTGAGCTTTTTGTGGGTTAATTGTCATAGCAGAGAATATATAACCACTTTATGTAACCACTCTGCCGTGGCTTAATGCCTGGACAGTCTGCAGTCTGTATATTTAGTATGATGGAAGTCTGTTAATGATGTTGTTTTTGATATCATCCAAGCTAGAAAACGCCCATATTTGGTATTAACCTTTTAATCACTAGGCCTCTTTCTCAGGGTTCGGCCGAAAATAACATACCCAATTGTAAATAGAGTATATCTCCACTACTATAAGGACTTTAATATGTTACCTGGCTATCAAAAACAAGATAGCAACTGTGAGATTGTGCAAGTGAAATAATCAATGTGGATGCTACTGGGTTAGAGTGAATAAAGCTAGAATACAATTGATGTCATGCTTTAAGGTGAATACCACTTAGTACATTATCATTTGGTTGTACTGTTGGCCATAGCAGAACATTTGATTACATCTGAATCCAGTCCCTGGGTTACGATTTGATGCCAGTGAAGTGGATCAAAGAAGTGAAGTAGGTTTAGAGCCTCCAAATAAAAGCAATAAATCCACTGCAAACCAATGCAAAATGTACAATACGAACGTGATGAGACCAACAGGGTGATATCTCCAGAAGCCACTGTTCAATATATATATATATGTTTTTTATATAAAGTACACATACATACAGTTTAGCATAGACAAAAATAAATAAAGATCTGAGGAACAAAAATAAATAGCTGTGCATTACAATAAGTGCATTACAAATAAGCTTGTTCTCTTTAATATAGTTTGTGATTTGACCCCATATTCTGATGAATCCAGCTGGTTGAATTTAAAGTCGAAGAATGGTATTTACTTCATGTGTATGATTGTGACAATTTCGTTGAGCCACCTTCGAACGCCGGTGGGGGGAGACAGCTATTTCCAGTACATTAAAATCAGTTCCTTGGCAACAACCATTCCAAGCATCAAAGTTGTTCCTCATCAGTGGTTCCCAGCACAGTCTCAGCATCCAAATAGAGCCAGCTTCGGGTCAGGTGGAATATCATTTCCATAGACCTTAGACAACCATTGAAATAGAGCTCTTACAAAGGGATATATATCAGCCATTTAACACCCCCTGGTATGGAAGAGGTTTCCTGGCCTCAGAACTTCCATTTTGAAAAGCCCTGCCCCCTCTCTCTCTCTTGCTGCGCATGCATTACAACTGATCAAAATAGTTTTCCCATTTTTGGACTTGTGTTCTTGCAGGTCTCATCTAATCCCTTGTTCTTGCTTCTCCTCTAATGGGGGGGGGGGGCCCCCCCCCCCCCCGCGCCGCGGGGGGGGGGGGGGGGGGGGGGGGGGGTGGGGGGG
>JAOPJO010000118.1:6365588-6368697 GCA_027123675.1 Molva macrophthalma | reverse complement strand
CCCAAAGGTTCTGCTATAACATGGTACAATCGCTGGATCTGCCATAACTGCAATCAACTTCATTATTGCAAGTAAATGTGTGACCGCAAAATCTTTTTAGTTGTTTTTTGTGACTCTCCATAACGTTCTGTGTCCCCCTCTGCTCTCTCGCTGTGCACCAGGCCAGCCAGCTGGGAGTGTACCGGGCCTTCGTGGACAACTACGAGCTGGCTGTGGAGACTGCAGAGAAGTGTGGCCAGGCCAACACGCAGTTTGCAGAAATCTCTGAGGTGAGATGCAAGGTTATGTAACTTGGGCCGCAGAGGAAGCTTGATCACCTGATTGCTTGTTTGGTTGGGGGGGGGGGGGGCGGGCGTATATCTATTTTTTTTTATCAAGTGCAATCAAGGTTCATAAGTTTATATTTATGTCCTGCACCGGTAAAGTGATAGTTGCTGTGGTTATGTAAGAACATGTAGATATTGATGTGATGCGTGTGGAGTGTAGGGTTACATTTATTAAGGCAATGAATTTGAGTCTTTCTCTGTTTCAGCCAATAAGAAATTAAGTCAGTTCTCTTTCTGTCTCTTTTTTTTAACACTAAATCTAATAACTATAATAGTGCTATTTGAGAACTGAACAATGAGCAAACTCTTACTGCCCATGGATACAATAGTGAACCAGGGCCTGTAGGTATCAAGACCTCTCTGAGAAATGTAACTTGGTCCTAATCCTACTTTTACGCTGGCATTGAGGTGACATTGCATTTTCAAATGATCAGAGAATGTGCCGACAATTTATAAACATGATGAATTAATAAATAATATTTGAATGAAGAAGCTGCTGGGAAGCTGCTGGGAACCGTGTTATTTCTTTCGGTTTTTCCTGCAGAATTGCAAAATCTCCGCTCTTGCACATTAGAGACGTGGGCAGCGGTGGATTTGGATGTTGGCGTCTGAGAGAGGGTTGTGCTTCTCGGACACTTAAATATAAATAATACATATTATTTTTCTTTAAACGCACCCCGATGGCAGAATTAAATTGTTGGTCTTCTTTTTTCTGAAGTTTCTTTTCAAATTCCAACGTATATGCTTAGAATACTGTGAGCGCTGTTGTGGATTTAGTCAGCAAACATTTCATTTTATGGACTAAATGTATAAGTTGCAGGCACTCATTTCAAAATTTTGAATCCACAACCTCATGAATTTACTGTTTAAAGATCTCGTAGTCAGTAACCAATCTCAAACTGAGATCATATCAAACTTCTATTACAACTCATTACATTATATGAGGGTTTTTTTTTTTTTTTTTTTACGAGGATAATAAATATAATTAATGCTGCCATGTATGCCTCATTTGAAACGGGATATCTATCATACGCAGCGGCGATGTTAATGACGCTCCAAGAGGGATGATCATGGTGGAGGAAAACAGCTGACGATAGTGTAATTCATCTGTACCCTGTACACGATCGTGGCTACAGCGAAATCCATAATAACAGCGGTCCCTTTTTTACTACTGCCTTAATCACTCTGAACTCTGCTCTACTTACGTGCTCGTTAATTGACCGTTCCCCGTGGCCCGTGGGTATACGGGTTGTGGTGATGAGATATGCATACAAATAGAGGCTTTTCGGCTCTCGCTCGCTGCGTTATTGTTAGGGTTCGTTTTTAATGTCAAGTGTGCTCTTGCCAGCATGTGGTGCACAACCTTGTGTGCTTGTGGTCTTACCATACTTCTGCATAGTGATGCAGAATATATCAATAAATACATAAATGTATGCCTTTTTGGTGGACGCGTGCAGTGTTAGTGCCTTGCTCTACCAGAGGGAATTGAACCCCTAACCCTAGAAGGGTTAGTGCCTTGCTCTACCAGTGAGAGCCAAACTCCACCCTAACACAGTGTTGATGACATGCACAACAGTAGGAATCAAACCCGTAACCCTGGCAGTGTTGATGCCTTGCTCTACCCGTTGAGCGAGACAGGATCACTATCACCCTATCATGAACTGTTTTTTAAGTGATGGTTTAAACTGAAATGTATTTTCCCTGCGTGCTCCTCCTCCCATGATCCTCCACAGAACCTGAAGGTGAGAAGCAACAAAGACTGCAAGGACCAGTCTGCCAAGAATTCCCTCGAGAGTAAGTCACCCTATTTTCCACTTTCTTCAATATCATGAATTCAGGTGTCTAACAGCCACATTGTGTGGAGAATACGTTTCTTGAATTGGAAATGCATTTAAGGCAATTTAAAGACCTAGATGTAGACCTCTATTATTCATTATTAATTGTTCTTATTTCATTGTTTATCCAAAGCGTTGCTGTATAAGCCAGTGGATCGAGTCACACGCAGCACACTAGTCCTCCATGTGAGTATGGCCCAGCACCATGACATCATTCGATCCATCGATCATTGTGATATCCACTCATAGAGTGGCTTGTTGGATTGGCTCCATCTCTCCCGCTCACCTCGATCAATCAACATAAGTTCAGATTTGATCCCGTTTTGCTGTTTGATTTACCGTTTGTACGGCTTTGAAACCAAAAGATTGGATATGATGGCATAATAAAACATATATATCCATATGTACCAAATGGAATTGGTTTACTGCTGCATGGTAATAGGGTTATTCACAACCGTTTAACTCCAAATACAAATAGTATTGTTCTGTCTGTGTGTGTGTGTGTGTGTGTGTGTGTGTGTGTGTGTGTGTGTGTGTGTGTGTGTGTGTGTGTTCAGGACCTGCTGAAGCACACACCAGCCAGCCACCCAGACCACCCCCTGCTGCAAGATGCGCTGCGCATCTCCCAGAACTTCCTGTCCAGCATCAACGAGGAGAGCACCCCTCGACGCCAGTCCATGACTGTCAAGAAGGGAGAGGTGAGCGCATCGCTTATATACTATTCATTCATTCATTCATTCATTCAGCACGTCTACCCACTGCCATTTACAGGGACTACAGATACAGGTCATTAAGGGACTGGTAGGGGTTAGGCATCTTGCTCAAGGGTGCATCTATGTTATATGGCTTTGGACCTTGGGGATCGAACCCGGTACCTTTTTCATCTGGGAGTCGGAACCCCAGATATCTTAGCCACCCTAGCTTAGCCACTACGCTAACTTCCCCCGT
>JAOPJO010000118.1:6358088-6363088 GCA_027123675.1 Molva macrophthalma | reverse complement strand
GTAGGGCTCAAGTCATCTTGCTCAAGGATGCCTACAGGTAGGCTGTGGACATCAGGGGTTGAACCCAGTTCCTGTTGCTACTGCTCAATCCTGCCGCCGAGACACTGCTTCTCTTGGTTCAAACACAAATGTTTTTTTTTTGTTATTCTTAATCATCAAGCAGTGAACACAAGCAGTGACAGATGTTTTGAAAGGGCTAAGGGGGCTTTGCCGTCCCCGTCTTGTGGCAGAATAGACAGGGAAATGACATGCGTGGAAACGGATTCTTTGTTTTTGGTAAAATCAAGAGCAACCAACGTTCGTAAATAAATGATCACAGTCGACAGAACGGGCCGATCATCATCATGATCCCCTCGGAAATGATGGTTGGATTAACATTGAACAAGTGTCAAGTGATTTATGTGCGTGAAGTTTTATACATGCGGCACAACAACTTGTTTTGTGTTCACTGGGGCTTAACTTGCTCAGCCCATACAGCCCGTGGAGGACGGAACTAACCGGAAAAGAGAGAAAGAATAGTCATCTGAATGTGGAGCAGTGTGTTAATATGGCAGGAAATAACATTTAAAGGAGGATGTCGGTCTGCGTATATTGGTAACCGAGTATTTACACCGGATATTTTCACTTTAGATGCCCGTGGTTATTAAAATGGCTTGATGGAACAAATTAAACCCTAGACATTGTTGTTCAGCTGAAAACAATGATTTTGTTCAATATATTATCGTAACATATCCTTGGCGTTACTGAACAAACAACTTTTAATGGTTTTGTATGGCGCGGGACGCTGGAGCTTGAGCCCAAGGGAGCGTCAATAATTTACAAGCATGCAATTTAATGAAACATAAATTCACCCAAGAATGAATACAAATAATTTCACTGCCTCTATGATACTTTATATTGAGTGATGCATTGTTGTCTTGTGGGAGGGAAGTAGAACTAAAAAGGCTGGGGGCTATGCTGTCAATCTCTGCAATTCACTAGATCTCAATGATTTAATGATAAACCTGTTTGCATCTCAGAAAGCTCGCCACTGTGGCCTATACCATAGCTTAATTGTCTGCTACGTATTCGATTTTTTTGCGCTGCCTCCCAACTTCAGCACCAACCACACCTGAATATAAGCATATATAAATGACCTTCATGATGGTCTGCCATTCAAACTTGCTATTAATGCTGTAAGTATACAATGACAATCATTACAACACTGCCCTCTTTTGGTCAAGGACTATATCGTATGCTAAAATACACATTTACGTCATGTGAGCTATCAAAGGGAATTTTTTGTATATTCTGCTATCAGTGATAAATAACGATGCCCACAAAACCACTATTCTCTAATATGTTTGCGGGACTGAAACCCTAAACGGTGCGTTGATGAGCCTGGTGGTTGTGGTGTCTATAGAACCGGCAGCTGCTGAAGGACGGCTTCATGGTGGAGCTGGTGGAGGGGGCCAGGAAGCTACGGCACGTGTTTCTCTTCACGGACCTCCTACTGTGCGCTAAGCTGAAGAAACAACTGGGAGGGTAAGGACACTGGGATGCTCTGCCTCATGCCGTCATGTCATTTTCTCCCAGTTTGACGGTTGTTTCTATGTCTCCAGGAGATGACTAAAAGTAAATGCTACCAAAATGACGTCAAACCAATTGATTTTTTATTAAATGTATTATCGTTCATATCGTCAACATTAGTATTCTTTCTCTATTTCTCTGCCTCTCGGCTTTCTTCGCTCATCGTTTTGTACAACTTAATTTACATAATGTATCAATTGTCTCCCTCTACTCCCTCTCTGTTTTGCATAGCTTACAGTAAAATACAGCAGTGCACTGTCTCTTCTCTCTCTCTCTCTCTCTCCCTCTCTCTCCCTCCCTCTCTCCCTCTCTCTCCCTCTCTCTCCCTCCCTCCCTCTCCCTCTCTCTCCCTCTCTCTCCCTCCCTCCCTCTCCCTCTCTCTCTCTCTCTTTCTCTCTCCCTCTCCCACAGTAAAAGTCATCAGTACGACAGTAAATGGTACATCCCTCTCTCTATGTCTCAATCTCTGTCTCTGTCTCTGTCTGTCTGTCTGTCTGTCTGTCTGTCTGTCTCCCTCCCTCCCTCTCCCTCTCTCTCTCACACAGTAAAAGTCATCAGTACGACAGTAAATGGTACATCCCTCTCTCTATGTCTCTATCTCTATGTCACTCTCTCCCAACAGTAAGAGCCAGCAGTACGACAGTAAGTGGTACATCCCTCTGTCTGAGCTGAGCTTCCAGGGGCCTGAGGAGTCGGAGCCCCTCACCATCCCTCAGGTGCCCGACGAGGAGCTGGACGCCATGAAAGTGAAGATCTCCCACCTGCGCAGCGAGATCCAGAGGGAGAAGGTTGGTAACATGTGACCAGTCACTCATTCAGACACAGAGACACAGAGAGCACACAAACAAACGTAAGAACGCGGAAACCATTACAGCTTGATCAATGAGATGCACCGCAGGTATTCTACAGAAAAACCAACGGAAACAGAATTATCGTTATAGGGTGGCTTTGCTCATTGAAATTACATTTTGTGGATCTTTGGATATTAAATGAAGATAGATTAGTTAACCTAGATTAGTTGGAGGCTTTTTCCAGTGTTTGTGCTGGTTTTGTTTCTGTAGTTCTGCACCTCTGCTGGGCAAAACGCAATCCAAACACACACGTGCACACACACACACACACGTAAACAAACATACATAAACACAAGCAGACACACAGGCACACACTCACTCACACACTTACTCACTCACTCTCCACTCAATCACTCTCTCTCACACCCACACACACACACACACACACACACACACACACAGTCTTATTCCCCTGCTGTCTGTGTGGTTACAGAGAGCCAACAAGGGTTCCAAGGTGATCGAGCGTCTGAGGAAGAAGCTTTCGGAGCAGGAGTCCATGCTGCTGTTGACCTCCCCAAGCATGGCGCTGAGGGCGCATAACAGGAGCGGCAAGGTCAGATGGCACCCGCACACTTCCTGTTGGATGATGATAGACCTATACACTTCCTGTATTGATGATGATAGAACCACATACTTCTTGTTTGATGATAATAGACCAGCACACTTCCTGTTTGATGATGATAGACCGGCACACTTCTTGTTTGATGATGATAGACCCACTCACTTCCTGTCAGATTTTAATATACCCACACACTTCCTGTCTGATTTTAATAGAAAGGCACACTTCCTGTTGATGATGATAGACCCATACACTTCCCGTTTGATGATGAAAGACCCACACACTTCCCGTTTGATGGTGATGATGATGATGATGATGTTAATACTAAATAAATAATAGCTTACTATGTTGACGATCATGTGAGACATATTACCAAGTTTTATGTGTGTCTGTGTGTCTGTGTGTGTGTATGTGTCTTTGAGTTTCATTAGTGGCTTAATCAATGAGTCCATTTACTTCAGTTAACTGTGTTTTGTCTGTTCCAGAGTTACATTTTCCTGATTTCGTCCGACTATGAACGTGCGGAATGGAAGGAGATGATCAAAGAACAACAGAAGAAATGTACGATTTATATTTATATATTTATTTATTGCATTGTGAGTCATTTGCATTCACGGATGAGGTCATCGGAAGTCTGTAGTTCACAGTGCTGAGATCCCTGTTGAACACTAAAAAGTAACAGGGCTTGAATTTTTACAATAAGAAAAACATTATACCAATAACAAAATCATTATGCCAACAAGAAAAACATTATGGCACAGAGGTCGCACTATTTTCGAGAGGCAAGAAGGAGATCGAAATAAAACAAAGAGTAATTGGTTGAAATAAACCATAACCAAACCTCAGCATCATTCACAAAAAAGTTTTTCTCTCTTCTTTGGAAGAAATCTATGATTATTATTCTGATTATAATGCATGGATGTGGTGCTTTCATTCATAATATATCATAGTATTATTATAGTGTGCTGAAATCTGTGACTGTATGGATGTTGTGCTTTCATTCACAATATTTCATGGTATTATTATAGTGTGCTGGCTTCTGTGACCGTATGGACGTTGTGTTGGTCCTTCCAGGTTTGAAGAGCTTCTCTTTGACCTCCATGGAGCTGCAGATGCTGACCAACTCCTGTGTGAAGCTGCAGACCGTCC
Organism: Molva macrophthalma; assembly: GCA_027123675.1. Taxonomy (NCBI): domain Eukaryota; kingdom Metazoa; phylum Chordata; class Actinopteri; order Gadiformes; family Lotidae; genus Molva; species Molva macrophthalma. The sequence goes on along the minus strand of JAOPJO010000118.1, from coordinate 6,358,960 downwards.
ACAGCATACCTCTAACTATCAACAAGGAAGGTGAGGACAGCATGCGTACCTATATACAGTATATTACGGTACCAGAGGGATCTATATACAGTATATTACGGTACCAGAGGGATCTATATACAGCATATTACGGTACCAGGGGGATCTTTATACAGTATATCACAGTACCAGGTGGATCTATATACATTATATTACGGTACCAGGGTGTACATCACAGTACAAGGTGGATCTATATACATTATATTACGGTACCAGGGTGTACATCACAGTACAAGGTGGATCTATATACAGTATATTAAAGTACCTGGTGGATCTATATACAGTATATTACAGCATCAGGTCCTTACATTAATTAATTGACTCCCAAACACTTTTTATTGGCCACGGCTTTTACTGTAAATGTCCCCATGGACATACTCAAAGAAGCTCTTACTCTGCTTCCCCTAATTGAGGAACCCTATTCTACTTTGTTTCAGAGAAGTTGGCACTGTGGCAATATAGATTGGATAGAAAAACATATTTACACTGGCACATTTATCTACTGTCTGCACATGGTTTAGTGTGTGATTGTTCATTGTTAATTGTTAATTGCTGCAACTACTGCTTCTTCACCATAAACTGCTCTGAAAAGCTCTACAATAAGCTTTTTGCGATTATGTCGAGAATTAAACGATTTTCAGTTAAAATATTGTGGAATTTTAGGATGATTTATGAAAGTTTATGATGAGCTGGTTATACTTTTTTTTTTTCAGAACTTATGTTTCAAGTCAAGTTAATTTAAGCTGTCCATCTCTTATTCACAGTGTGTGTGTGTGTGTGTGTGTGTGTGTGTGTGTGTGTGTGTGTGTGTGTGTGTGTGTGTGTGTGTGTGT
>JAOPJO010000118.1:6330544-6343026 GCA_027123675.1 Molva macrophthalma | reverse complement strand
ACGTTTCGATAGCTTCTCTCCCAATTCCCCAAGCAAACTATTGTGGCCTAGGCCAAACAATTTAGGGAGGTCTCTGGGGAATCGTCCCCCGGTATAATTTTTGCAGAGTTGTTGCACAAAAGCTACATTTTAACACATGTTAAGATTGATTTAAGGATAACACATTTTTTAAAAAACATTTATTTTTTAATGGGTGCCCCCTTGTGGCATGGGGGCCCTTAGCTGTTGCTTCTACATTTTATAGCCAGAAACGGCCCTGGAGTGGATAAAGCATGCTGGTATGGTTGGAATATAGTTATAACTAGACCTCTTTGCTCCAGTATCCGGCGACTCACTGTCACAGTACATCATAAAAATCTCATTCTTACTTCTTTGTTCTTCCTGTGAAGAGTCTTTCATCCGTATGTTGCGTTTATCTCCCAGTTCCATTGTCTTGGAAAAGGTCAGAACAGTGCAGTCCATCAGGCACTGAGTGGTCTCCACGATGGAGATCTGTTGAATAAGAGACTCTTGCTCCGTACATTCCATTGTCCCCACGGCAACCAGCACCAGAGACAGGCAGCCAACGTGCATCCATAGGCTCAAATATGGTGACATGCTGTCCAGTTAAAAAAAGACTCAACCCCAATACAATGTGGTATAACTATCCCAAATATCCAAGACAACTGAAAATGGTGAAACGTTTCTTAGAAGTGCGCAACACCGTTTGAAGTTGTGCCTCTGTTAGCGATGGAATATATAGAGGGTGTGTCAGCATTTGTCTTTCCTTTAATAGCTTAGCTGCAACTGCCTGACGGATATGAACTCTGTAGCTGGCATAGTAATGACAGCTATGAGCCATCACGCTTTTTTGCTCTCTAATATTCACTCGCCCCCCCCCCTCCTCCTGGTTATTGGAAAAATGTACCCATTTACACTGAAACACATTCGAACTAGGAATGTAATAATACAAATGATGTTTATTTAAATGATGAATGCACATAATCAGAGGTTATAACAGACCAGCAAAAAAAGGGAGGTCATTTTCAAACATTGCATAACATACTTGATATCGAATTATCAGTAGTACTATATAGCTGTATTAATATTTAAGGTATTAATATATTTGTGAGAGATATACGCTTATGTTATATATGTATAAATATACTGTGAAGGGATTAATAAAATCAACTTAATGGTTTAAAACTGAAACGTAGTAAGGTATTAAGCTAAAACAAGAAAGCAAACACATAAACAAAAAAAATGCAAAAATAAATTCTGTGCCATTGCCAAGACTAAAGAAAAACATCTTTGAGAGTAGTTTAAATGGAAGACAAGACCATTGCTTCATAAGCTATGGGTTCTAACTTGCTGTTGACTATTGCATATTACATCTTTTCTGTTAAAATAATACAAACACAGCAAAAACATGACTGACCTTGAAGCTAAATTATTTTCAAACCCCAAAAAGTAGAAAATGTATCCCAGATATATAATGATCTGTATTTTAAAAAAAAGCAACATTTTTCGCAACCAAATAACTAATGTCTTCTGCCTTTGCAGAGTTCCTGGAACATTGCCATGGGAATGAGAGCGCATGTAGCTCTAACTCAAACACCAGAGAGCAGGAAACATCGAAGATCGGTATTATTTAAGCAAAAAAAAGCAGAAAAATATAAAATGCAGCACTTTTCATTTGTAAAGAAAAAACAAAATACTTGAATGATGTTTGTTTAACGGTCAGTGCATCATGCATGTACTTATTGCTGAATGTATACAAAGCTGAGTTTGATTCAGTTTAAAAAGCTCTTTCTTTGTGAGAGGTTATGGACTTTGGCGTGCTGCACTGTGTTCACATTTTTGTAGGGAACACTCGACCTCAGAGGGTTTGCAGGATTGATTCCCTGCCACCGGTTAATCAGACAGTGTTGTGAAATAAGACTTGGCTTTAAATAGCTCTGTGTACACACAGTATATTTAACAGCAAGACCGAACAAATTCATCACAATTATCAGATATTACAAGCTAATGTTTCGGCTAGTCTGTGTTACTGGAGGAATGTTCTGCTTGGCCACAGCGACAGGTTTTCTAGTAGTCGCCCAGTATTAGGTTTTCTAACAATTGAAACCATAGCATAAACCAGTTAAGTAGTAAGCTCTTTTTTTAATCAAAATTGGCAAAAAAAAAGTAACCAACATTTCTGCTCTCAATGCTTGACAGATTACAGGAATATCAGGAACGCTGATGTAATCAATGTTTGTTCCGCCACCGTAATCTAACTGTATCAAAATGAGGGAAAACAGAAGGATGAGAACATAAATGTTTAACCAAATCAAAGGTGAAAAGTATCGGTTTTCACAAAATGGTCCCCATTTTTTTGTCGGATTTTTGCAAAAAAAAAAAAAAAAAAGGTCAACTGAGAAAACGTGTCAAACTCAGAAAAAAAAAAAAAGTTTTACTCTTCGTTGGGCAGTTTGAGGACTCCGGGACCACAGCCACACTGGCGGGTCAGCGCCGCAGAAGAGATCACAAGGGAGTTGAGCTCGTCCATGTACACGATGGGCACCGACTCCTTGGAGGTTGGCTCGCAGCACTGGAGCTAAAAATGACCGTTGGAAGAGAGGGTGGAAGGGTTGTGGGTATTCGTTGGCAGAACATTAGGTGAAAGGGGATAGTCTTGAGTGCTTTTTACTTTTTTTTTCAATTCATGGTCATTGGGTTTATGACAACCGTAGACACAATTTTGGGGGTAGGATACGGATTGGATTTGAATTGACAAAATGAAGGTTCAGGTTTTCCTTTTTTTCGTTTGTCGTTTATTCAATGACCAATTTGCCAGGTTCAATTAAAACAATTGACCAAAAACATGACCCAATCCAAGCCAAGTGTGAACTGTACCTGCGAGGGGACGTCGTGAACGGCAGTTGGTGGATGGCCTGGGCAGTGCACGGTGGTGGGGTCGCAGGGTGTGCACTGCACGACCGTGAAGCTCTCAGGGTAGATCACCCAGTTGTCCCAGGCCAGATCTGTCACACACAGAACATGACATGGATTAATACTTCCACATACATACACACACACCTACACACACAAACATTCATACACACACACACATAAACAAACACACAGAGCACAAGACATGCATGAATGCTTCCAACCACACACACACATACACACACACACACACACACACACACACACACACACACACACATGCCCACGGGTTGTACCTTCCAGGGAGATTTGAGATGCCACCTGGCAGCACTTGAGGTCTGTGCTGTTGCCAACTCCAGGTGCCACTGCAGGGAAATTGTCAGACGGAGCTGAACCTGAGGGAACATTCAGACAAACACACTCATGAACAACTTCTGGTACCATCTAGAGATTTTCTTTTAAAGTAAAGCACAAACTCAACTTATTGAGCAATAAGTCAACACGGATATTCTTTTTGTAAGAGTAATGTTGAATCATTTGGGAACAGGAAAAGTCTAGTGGTTGGCGTGACCGCCGAAAGGTTCTGGGTTTCTAACAACAATGTCTCAGAAGCCCTAATCTCTGCAAGGGGCAAGGACTGCAAGGGGCGTGTAACAGCCATTTTAAATGTTTTGTGAAAACACATTTGCGTGAGTGGATGAAGCTTTCAGAAGGGGATTTTAATATGTTTGTTTCTACAGTGGCCAGTCTACACAGTGTTGCTTTGATACGAAGCGAAAGAAAGTTAATTGCCGATTCCCCCAGATTCAAACTCGTCATCGCCATCCGACTTTAGAGACGAATCCAAAGTCTGACTTGTGAGAGAGATGCACTAACCCCTACCAGCCCATTAATGACATGCATCTAATAAATAATCATTGTAACTTTCTTTCGATAAAAGCATCAGCTTAATGACTACATAGTAAAAACCTGTTATTTTCTTAACCCTAATGTTGTGTTTTTGTTATGTCACGTTCCCCTACCTGTAGTGCCCTTGGATCTGTGGCCAATAGCGCTGAAGGTGTTTTTCCACTGCGCTCTGATAGCCGACAGCTGACCAATGGGCAGCTGGGGCTCCGCCTTCAGGTTCAAGGCCCTGAGCAGGCTCCTCCTGATGGAAGGCAAAGCAGCCCTCTGGCACCTGCAGACACAGCAACGCAAAACAAAACACAGCCATACATTTTACACATGGTAGCTTGATCTATTGCACTGAAAATTGAACAAGCTGTCGAATTGGCAACAAGCCAAACTCCAAGAGAGGCAACAAGGTTTGATGTGTTATGAATATCTTTCAAATGTTTTTTTAAACAGTAAAGCAGACTTATTAATGTAGTGTTTGGCTTGTCTCGTGTAAACAGAATTTACACTGGTATTGCCTGCTATCACATTTGAGATGTGCTCTTGACACCATGAAAGCATCACCTCTGGCCCTATGCTATTTGTAAAAATTCCTGCTCTCCACACCCTATCACAATAATGATTGATTGATCAGTCAAATAAGTATGTTTAGAATTTCTTGAGAATATGAACAATAGTATGTGAATATAAAAAGAAGGCATTTCAATGCTAACCTTTGGTGTCCAGAGAGAGGAGCGATGATGGGTTCTCCATGGGGGTCTTCCTTGGGCGGCTGCAGTACGAACGCCACCACCAGTGAAGAGCCCAGCAGGACTGTCATGGCGACGAAGGTGAGGGCCATTTTTTTGGACGTTTGGACGCGTAGTGTGTGATGGGGACAGCGGTGTCGATGCGGCTAGTGTCGGTGGAGGTATGGCACGACTAGACGGGGGGATGCTGTGGTAGATATTGTTTGGCGGGGGCCTGGGAACCTGGCTTTTTATCTTCATTTGCACCCGCTTGGCCTTGAGATGCTTAACATTGTTGTCTTGGCCCCCCTTTTTGGTGTGAAGAGGACGATCTGGCAGAGACAGAGAGAGACAGAGAACTGAAGATTGTGAAGGAGGTAGAGGGGGAAAAAAGTGACAAAGACCAAACTTGTGTGGTATGAAAAGGTGATGATTGAAACAGCTGATAAGTCACAAAAACATAAATCCTTTTATGACTGCAATTTTTTTTAAACAAATTACATCAAATAAAGAGCGGGATTATTGAAATGTGTCGATTTAAATGTATGTACAAATGATGTGCAAGATAATCAGAAACAAAGTAGACCATTAAAATAAACAAAACACTCCAGTTAGTTCCTATCTAGCCAAGCGATGGTTCTTGTCACACTTTCGTACTAAAATGCCCTTGAATTGGGTACATACATTTGAACACACATATTTGCATTGTGTATAAGTATTGAAGTTTGTCTTGTGTAAAAAGGCAATTTATTTCCCGTGCCCACGTTGGACTTTAACGTGTAATCCACTAGCAGTGAGGACAAGGAATATACTTTCAAACTGTTTTAAACCTACAATGACTAGTAATTTGCATCATAGATCTTTTGTCCAAATAAAAGATGCATTATAAGTTCTCTTACATATTGCGATGTATTCTTTCTTTTTTTTTTTTTTTCTAGTGAAGGTGGAGAAAAGCCAAGAACAGCTTTATTAAGCAATATTATGTAATATTGCGATTATAAAACCGTTACCAAAAAAACACACATTCATTATAATTAATTAAAATGTAGTCATATTGCGGGGCAATTTGCGCTCCAATTCTGCACTTTTTTGTTATTTATATCCCATTGAAACTGCAAAACAACTCACATTGGATCCGACTAATACCCGGAAAACAATAATTCATGCAGTAAACTCCTACACAACACAAACAGTAGATTACTACTCCTGCCAGCAGGTGGAGCCTTAGTAAAGACCTAGCAACGGAGACGCTTCGTAAATTTCACATGCATTTTTAAGCTAGTAGCGCCGTTTTATGGGTAGAATCAATGGCGGAGTAATATTCAGTGATGAAGCATTTTTCATTTGAGCTAACTAGGTGTGCTGTCATGCTCATTTGATCTCATTATAAAGGTCTACTTGACCAATCAGGTTGTTCGGTCTACCTGTGGCATTAAGTAAAGGATACTCCACAGTGAGCTCTGCTTTTGAAATATTGCACTCCGAGATGTGCAGTTTTGGAAAAATCATTTGATTTATTTGCACTACATTCTTAGCTCCGTCATGCTTTATTTTCCGATAACCTCGGAGTGGATTATCCCGCTTATACCATGGTATGAGTTTACAGGTTTAGTTTAGCTCGCGGTAAGCAGGCTAGCAGATGTGAAGTGATGTAAATTCATTTATTTTATTACCTCTTTAGACCAACTGATATTAAAGCTAACATTAGTACCTCGTTGGACCACACATTCGTAGTGCTAACACCAGTTCTGGCTAGTTTCTACTTCTACGCATATAGTGGTCAAGGTAATACCATATAAAGTTGTATGGTTCTGAGGTTCTGCAATGTTGAATACCTGACTGATTGTTCTATAGAGTTCCAAGAGTGTGCATTCTTTTCAATAACGGGAAACCACTTTTGAAATTTTCTGTATCCATGTGCTACAAATCCAAAATTAACAACAACGATCAAGCAGAACTATTTACCAGTTGTTTCCTAGACAACGCAAAAAATATATGCTCAAAGCAATACAGAAGAATATCATTCGAGAGTCAATAAAAAAAAATAGCATTAGAGATGAAAGTAACTAATATATTACTATTGTTGGTAACAATGGGAATTAACCACTCTGGGGTGTTCCGTTATTGGAAAATAATGTACTTCGGCGGTGGTAGGCAACTTCGACTTCAAGTTGGCCGCAACACTACCCCTGTCGTACATTATTTTCTAGTGGCACCCCATTGGGGTTTTTTCCTTACTTAATGAACACCCCTGGCAATGCTTTAATAACACATGTATTACTTTGTTGCTTTTGGTTGAGATCTGGATGTTCTATTGACTCCCATTAAATCTGTCAGGCATTGGCACTGCCATGAAATACCTTGGCAGATAGACCCATTATAATCATAATAATAACATCTGAGAACATCTGAGAATAGAAAGAGGCCCAAAGAGGGTCATAACCCAGATACAACATTCCCTCCTGTCCTCAGGTGAACCCCAAATGATGCATTTATGGATAGGTGAACTGTTGAATAAATATCCATGCTATAATTTATCAACAGGAGAAAGGGATGCTTAGGACCAGCTCAGACACATGTGTGTAGACACACATGCACGCACACACACGCATGCACACACACACACTTCTTTGTTCTGCAAGCCAATATTACTTAATAGTGGCCAATGTATTCACATGATGCATTGTATGAACATGCATTCATTCATTAAATCATACATATATTAAACACACACACACACCCACATACACTGAGACAAACACACACACACACACACATATACTGAGACACCCACGCACACACACACACACATATACTGAGACACCCACCCACACACACTGAGACACACACCCACACACACCCCGAGACACACCCACACACACATTCATACAAAGATTACACACATACAGAGACAGACACACAGAATGTCACACACACACACACACACAAACACACACACACATGGGGTTCATCCCAGGACACCACAGGGGGAGATCTGAGTTCACAGCGGACGACGGCTTGCTTGGAAGCTTTTTCTAAATTCTTAAAGACCTTGAACGTCTGACATCTCCCACTGTTCGTTCCATCGCGGTCAGGGGGGCGGGGGATCTGCTGACAGCTGTTGCTCCTGGAACACAATCACAGAGAACTCCACAAAGAACTACTTATGTTGCACCGAAGGTCTGAGGAGGTTGATTGCTGCAGGTGCCACTCACTCAAACACTATTATTATTAGTAGTAGTATTAGTATTATTCCTATTATTAAAATGTATATCAATATAGAAACACAAGGGCCCTGTTTCAAGCAGCACGTTTGTTTTAGCTTGAACCAGAACTCCAGACTCAAGTGAGTGCTTCCCTGGACTGTTTGGATTTTCGGTTTCAGAACAGATGATTTCAATCTCCAGGAACGAGTTCAGTCAATCTCGGGTAGACTTCAGTTGAAACTGAAAAATGCACGTTCAAGACAGGCTTCAAAGATCGCAAAAACTGAAGTCGGTTCATTTGCAGTAAGTCACAATGGAAAGGCTCTGCGAGACTCGTTAAAGCTATCTGGCGTTCGCCAAACAGTTTTTTTTTATTGGTGATAAAAATGCCTATCTATTTTTTTTTTTTTAAGGAAAGGTGAAGCTGAAGTTTACTCTACAGCCTCCTGTAGTGACATACTTTAAACATGCATCAATTTCCATTACAAATGTTAATAAAGTTTATTCATGTTTAATTTAATGCTGAAAAATGTCCTTTAATGAGTACCAAGATAAACATTTTTCCTCATAGTGTTAGTTAGTTAATTGTTAGTTGATGCTTATTACTGCATTAACTATTGTTAAATAATAGTTAATTATTGTACACTTATTGTAAAGTGTTACTAATATTTGTACACAATCTGCCTAATGAAACAATCCACAAATTGATGGCACCTCAGAATTTCACTCAACATCATATATACACAGCATGATTTAAGCAAACATCAATATACTATTGAAGACTACTTAGATCAATAATTTAGATTATTTAGGACCAGTGGTTTTTGGAAATCGATCTAGTTATTGTGGGACCAAAAATGACATAACAATGAAATCAATGATTTAAAAACAGCCAAGCATTTCCGGCCAAAGGGGGTGTGGCTGCACATAGATACACCGTGAGCATTCAGTTGATATTATTTAAGACTTGAGAAGAACATGAGATAAGTATATTTGAGATAAACGCAATAATCTCATCCCTTGATCTTCTCACTCCGTACCAATAAAGTCCTTGGAAACATTCAAAGTCTGCTACTCACTCACACCTGCTTTTATAAACGTTTAATTTGTTTCGTATGACATTTATTTGGAATGACTTGTATTTTTTTTTTTAACACAACTGCTCGAAAGAAGGCCAAGCTATAAGAATAAGAATTATAATTGTATTTTGTCGAAATGACAATAGGCTACTTGTGTAGTGAATCTTCATGTTATGTAGAGTAACTGGCAGCTTAGCTTGCTACATTTCTCTGGTAGATAGTTTCAGTGTACTGGAGCTAAATTGAATGTAGAGTAACCGGTAGCTTAGCTCACTACACTTTCCAAGTAGCTTTCCCAACACTGATGATATCATACTACAATATAAATCTACGTGATGCTATTGGGTTTTGAACAAACGTAGCTATTAGTACGGTTCTGCAAACCACGGATAGGTTGAATCTCACCGTTTCTCAACCAAAAATACGTAGAAACGTTTACATCAACGTAGTGTTTTTTAAAGTGCTGATGAAAAGTTGATAAGTTATTTATTTTTGGTTCAGAAACTATGAGATTTGACCTTCGTGGCTTGCAGAAACGTACAAGTTTTGGGTTTTGCGACTGGGTTGGTATTGCAATGAGGTCAGCAACAAACGCAGCCTACAGTATCCAGTGACTGTCCTTTATCACACAAGTATTTATCTTGTTTATTCGGGGCTAGCGCAGTCATACTCATCTTTAATCCTAATCCCCTTGCAACTTGTTGTTTTGATTAAGTGGTCACAGGGGATTGTCCAAGACACACGCCTGTATAGTAGACGACGACGAGCCCTGGTCTGAGACAGAGAGAGTTTTTTTGTGTCTTGAATACTTAAACAAAGAGAGTACCGGTTTAGAGACACTAAAGCAATGAGTATAGTTGTGCCTGAAGAAGTTGTGTTAATAGTGGGTGAAATTATGCAAAGGACGACGGAAAACTTGATGCGGAGGAGCTGCTGGGAATCAACACTTTAACTGTAACTAGGTAAGGTTTTTGTTTACAAGGTCTTGGTGGTGGATTTCACTTTTAATTGACTGCTATTGGTCCAATCATATACTCTATATTTAAAATACCCTGTGATCAAGGAGGATTGTGATTGTATAATTGGAACTTTCTTAATTATTTAACTATTATTTATGTTATTAAAATGTGCCTAACATGTAATGTTAGTGAAGGATGACTGTGTTCTTGCAGCAGTGTTATGTCTCTGTTTCTAAATACTTACCTGTACATACATACCAATACATACCTGTGTTGAAAATGTGTCTTACACTTCGGCCACATGGACTAAATGAATGCTTATTTTATGCAGCAACACCTCTCTTTCACGTGCAGAGACGTGCTGACACTCAGGGATATATGAATATTGATTTGAATGTTGGTTTGTCTTTGGCAGTGAAGGTCATGGGGTGTGGAATGGGAAAGACAGCATCTCGGGAAAATAAGAGGGAAAGAGGTAGGGTACGATCCACTTGTGAGATTCATAGTTCCAGGACATTCATAACTATGGTGCTATGTGTGGGGAAAGGGTAAACAGATTATTTCCATAAAGATATTTATCTATAGTAAGAGAGAGAGAGATATTTACCCGTCAATAAACATATTTATATTTATATTTGTGTTATTTGAAGGTTTTCTCTCTGTTTCTTGTGTCTTTTCCCAGAACATATCTCTGTTCCAGGTAAATATATGTTTAATGGTATCGCTCCATTCAAATATCCTTTTTCACATTTCTATGAATGGTACATTGATCTATTTACTTAAACCCTATGCTATCGGTGAAGCTGCCACAGGTGAGTCTTTTGATCCATTATTATTGTTTGCTAGTGACTACTATTTCGTGATTTAGCAGATGCTTTTAATTATCCAAAGTGTCTTAATGAATTCAGAGAATTCATTAAGGAGCAAAGCAGGTAGTGGGCGAGGCATGCCTACAGGTCAGCTGCGGACATTGGGCATCTAACCTTTTGGCTCGGAGTCACCATAGCTACGCTACACTATCCTGCTTCCTGTAACAATACACCAAAAATCCAGTTTGTGCTGTTTTGGAGGAACGCATCTTCAATCCACATCTCAAACTATTCTTTGGTTTATATGTTTTTCCTCCATTCATCCATCAATCCTTTTCCTCCTCCCCAGCCATGAGGGCAGCTCTTCTGATCCAGCGCTGGTACCGCCAATACGTGGCCCGTCTTGAGATGAGACGCAGGTGCACCTGGAACATCTTCCAGTCCATTGAGTACGCAGGAGAACAGGATCAGATCAAGGTGCATTTTCCTTAAATGATCACCTGCCTATGAACACCATTGCAGACATTCATACCTGCCATGTATTCTGGCCTTCTCTCTTTATTGAGATAACATTGAAGTTAGCATTTCTGTATTATTCTTGAACAATTCAAAACACCCATAACCCTCATCTCCCCTGAACAACGACGCAGACGTTCCTATCTGCCATGTATTCCAGCGTAAAAAGAGGAGCTTTCTTTAAATGATTATGTGTTATTTAAATGATATTCTTCTTTATGAACATTCATAAGACATTACATGTAATTCATTCAATCACACGTATTTGATGATTGATGGGTGATTATTCATTTGCCTCATCATTTCCAGCTCTACAATTTCTTCGGCTACCTGATGGAACACTTCACTCCAGCCAGTAGTGAGAGTGAGATAATGCCTTCCATAATCCCATTCAGGTCCTCTTAGATTATTAGACAGTGATCCAATCTCCACTTTAAGCCCCCCCCCAACGCTGATTGGTTCTGCCACCTCTCTCTCTCATCAGGAAGTCTCATCTCTCATATATTCCGCGAGAACGACGTGGTCCATGATACGGAATGGGAGAGGTACTTCTGCTACAAAAGCATTGAGGTGTCCGACGGTTACCACGGACCCCACCTCACCTTCCCCATGACCTTCTGTGAGGCGTCCAAACTGGTGGAGGCCTTCAAGCACAAGCAGGTAGGTGCACGGGTGGTGCCGGGACTGGGATTTGAGCTGCCTTAACCCGTGTGTGCAAACCCCCATGTGAACATAGAAAGACAAATTCATATACTTATAATTGGTGACAATGGCTTTAGAAGTCCCACAGACACACACATTTGTAGATTTGTTTACAAGGTGAGTTCTCCTATATGTAAAGCGTCTTGGGTCCTGATGCAAGGCGCTATAAAAATAGAATGTGTTATTTGTATTATTATTATTACTAACCCCTTTCCCTTTTTCTAACAGTAATTATCACACCCATTATTGTAGGGTTAATGTTAGTGATATGGTTTTGCAGATTTTCTTTACAATTTATGCTTTAAAGATATTATACATTAGCCTGCTATGCACTACAACTACAACACCTCTCTAACAATTAACCATCAGTAAGAAATTCAGCAACTTTTGCCATCTTCCTCAGAGAACCTTTCTTTTCTGTATCCCATGATCAACCGTTTCTGTTTTGTTTTCTTCCATATTTTTGTTATTCCCAGTAGCTGCTTCATTCCCGGTATGTCCTGCAGCTTCTCGGAGAAGCTTGGAAGCTCCTGAGAATCCTTCCCAACATTAATAACGTCTCCACCTGCCACTCAAAGGAGATCACTATATGCGGTACACACACACACACACACACACACACACACACACACACACACACACACACACACACACACACACACAAGCACGCACG
>JAOPJO010000118.1:6302773-6313762 GCA_027123675.1 Molva macrophthalma | reverse complement strand
CCACCCTAGAAGACACATCCCTCTCGTCTGAGTGTGTCTTCTAGGGTGGCTGGCTGTTGTTTTTTGTTGCACAGCACATTAGCAAGTATATTTCTAATAGGTAAACAAGCTCAGAAAGTTCGGGAAAACCAGGTTTCATTACCAATTCAAATCCATTGAAGCCCTGGTTGGAGCAGGAGGGCGCCCTACCTGTGGTGTTAGCGGGTGCAGCGAAGCTAAAGGTGGAGCCTGGCACGGCAGCAGCGGTTGTACTAGTCCCGAAGCCCCCGAAGGCCCCTGAGCAAAAGAACGCAACGTTGAGAAAAAACCTCACAAAACAAACAGGGCATGCAAGAAGTACACATGGAGCGACGGGGAGAAGGGGAGAGATAAGGAGGAAAGGAGAACTAATGACATCGTTATCGACTTTGATTTGATGAGGGTTGAGAACCACTGCCCCATTTGTCCTCCAGAACCTACAATGAACCTTACCCTAACCTAAAAATAACTTCAAAGTAAATTTCAAAGAAAGCTGCAAAGCTGATTTTGGGTCTTCTGATACAGTGTGGGCTGTATCAGAATATTCATTGCATCAGACAAGTTCCGATCAATGCATTTTGTTTATGATCATATTGTTTCCTGAAAGGAAGTAATATTAAGGCCAACAGAGATCTCCCATTAATTGCTTTAACACAAAAATAATAACATTACAAATCTAAACTATATTGCCTAATGCACGGAAGCAGCCCTGCCAATACCAGACAATTGGTAGAGAATCCAGGTTAATATTACAGGAGGTATATGGTCAATGTGTTCTTACAAGCAAATGGCTTAAAGTGTAAGTGATTTCGAACACAGATTTTTTAAAAAGCGTTTGGACTCAGTTCTAGGACGAAGGGGGGACGCATTATCCCTATGGTTACGCCCCACATCTACTTTGTGATACCTTTTTTTAAGCTAGTACCATCCTTGGGTATAAGCGTTATAATGAGCGATGTTGTATATGAACTGCGCTACACACCGTGACGTTATGCTATAAGTGTCCAAGAAGCCTAACCCTATCACGGCACGGCCATAGACATCACTCGCTGCCCAGACAGAGCGCCACACATCCTCAAACACCTCGCCACCGTGTGTTGAAAAAACTCCAAACACAAGACAAAGTACACAACACTATGTCACGCGGGTGTGAAAATGGTGGACAAGGATGTAAACACAGACACTGATTAAATTAGGTCATTTTTGAGGGTCAACTACCTAGGCTAGCCAGGGTATTGCCAACATTGAAAACAGTGCCAGTGGTGGTAGCTGGACTAAAGCACACAACATTAAAGCTGAATGCTGCCGTTGGCATTCAAACCAAACCCCCCCAAAACTAAACCCACCAGCAGTTGAGTTTGCTGCTCCCAGACCCCCAAACCCTGTAGCCATTGGAGGGCAGGCAGCCAGAGAGAGAGAGAGAGAGAGAGAGAGAGAGAGAGAGAGAGAGAGAGAGAGAGAGAGAGAGAGAGAGAGAGAGAGACATGAAGAGGTTAGGTTAAGAAAAACAAATAATGCAATCTTGAAGAATCCTTATGAAAACAAATTACTCTTCATTACACTTGATATGGACGTGCATCTATCTATCTATCTATGACATTTTATTTACTTTGTAGCAAATACAAACTGCAAGGCTCCTCATTAAAAAAGATTGCTTTTTTCAGTTGTCTGATTATCTAATTTCTGTATGTATACGTTTAGCATTACTTCGTGAAAACCCAATCTTTACTCATCCTTATAAAGCAAACGACTCCCGTTATATCCGAACAGGGAATGTAACTGGACTAATAATCAACAGCTATCCTTTGCTTGGTCTTGTACATGGGTCGTGTGTAGGTCTTACCAGTTGTGGCCGAGCTAAACCCAAATCCTGGAGCTGCCGCAGCAGTTGTGGGTGCAGCCCCAAAGCCAGGGGCGGTCAGGGCTATGACAGAGGCAACAAACAGGCACAAATGTGCAGTCAGACGCAATGGCACTTGATAACATTCCATACACCTATATCGACCTCGTTCCAAATAATAGGCTGCTACAGCACAGGAATATCATCTTAGAAGTAGTGCTGACCAAACTGAAAGCACTATCATTAGCTGAGAATACATATAACACATAAACAACATAGTACAAATGAGGACTATTTGGTTAGGACTTTAAGGACATGTGGACAGGACAAGTGATGATCTAACTACCAAATAAACAACATAGCACTATTTGTGTAGGATTTTAAGGAGATGTGGACAGGACTAATTGATGATCTCACTAGCAAATAAACAACATGGTACTATTTGTTTAGGACTTTAAGGAGATGTGGACAGGACTAAGTGATGTTCTTACTACCAAATCCCGAGGCGGCAGTGGTTGTGGTGGCAGGGGCGCCAAAGCCAAATGCTGAGGATGCTGTGGTTTTGGCACCAAATGAACCAAATGAAAATCCAGTCGTGCCTTTATGATAGAATACAACATTTAATATGGGATGTCATGATATGGGTAAAGTAAATTATAAACGGAATAAAATCGCCATGTGGCTAAAACAGTTCAGTTGTTGCTGTACACATGCAGCCGTTAACAAATCGAACGGTCTGATGCTACAAATTATTTCGTCAACCACTTAGAAAACTGTTGCGAACGCTTCAGATGCTAACTCAAATGAGATCGTCTATACTAAGCTTATGAGCAGTAAATCATGTTATACTGCTAACGTTAGCCGAGGGAGAACAGCAGGCTACAAGTTTGTGTTCTTCCGCTGTTGATTCAACAACGGCGGAGGAATTTTGGTTAATACATTTAGAATACATGGCAATGATAAATAATCGAAACGTAAGACACATTAGGAGCTAAAAGTCTTACTTGCAGCAGGATTAGTCGGGGCGCCGCCGAAGTTGAACGCCATGTTTAGTTTTGCCCTCCTATCATGTCAGTCCGACTACAAAATGCGGTAATCCTTGAAAGGTTCCGTGAGAATTATCCATAGATTAAATCGCATTAATATATTTGAGGCCCAATTTATACACAATATATGTACTTTGACAGATAAATAATAAGCTGAATTTTTGTTAATGCTGACCATATATATTTTAATTATTAAATGATGAATGATGAGCTGTTGAATCAACACCACATAGTGTGGAAGGATACACAGCAAATACAAATATTATATTCAACATCAGAGACTATACTGTCCTAATTCTATATAACAGTTCAAGAGCCTAAATTGACAAATATATCTCTATCTTGATATAAAATATTGTAAAATATATGAATATATTAATTAATATATGAACACATATATTAATAATAATAAGAAAGAAAATCTTTACAGAAACATAGCTATTATGGCACAAAAGCTATGGAGCATAAATTCATCTACATATTATGGCACTTCTTAATGCAAGTGTTAATTACTTGTGTATGTTTATATGCGATGAGGCTACATCATAGCAACTAGCCTATACAGATCAATAAAACCATACAAGGCGATTTGTAATAAACATTTTGATTGTATTGTATTTTATGAGGCACAAGAATCAATTATTCAGAAAAAACAGCTTCAACTTATTGATGCATTTGAAATACTTACAATTCTACAGATACGTAGATACGTACATTTTTAACTGTGTACTGCCATGCTCAGTTCAAACAAGTTTGATGAGTATTCAGAAATGTTTTCACATTTTTGATAAGAATTCGATTTGATCTATTTAAAAGCTGTTTCAGCATTTTGCTTCATTTTGTTGAAAATATCCTCAATGATTAAAAAAAAACCTGGATTTTTGAATGGGCTTATTGTCTGGAAAATGAAATGATATGTTGTATTTTGAAGCTCTCTTTCAAGTAAACCTTTGCCATTTTGAAAGTTTCACACCTGGTTAGACATCATCTCTAATGTCCTACCATTGGTAGATGAATCGAAGGAAGACCATGCTGCTAAAAATTCAAATGTTAAATGCCTTCAGTAACAGTTCAATACAATTTTCTAGAAGTTAGGTTATGCCACAGCCATATCACAGACACATTGAAAATCAATGTGCAATACTTTGAGTCTTAATTGTGTCTAAAACAGTAACATTTCTGACATTTCTGTGGTACAGTAATGAATTGTTGTCCAGACACAAACTCACAAGAGAGGCTGTAACATTGACATGCAGCATTTTTACAGGCTAAGGAAAATAAAAATGTAGTTGTAAGTAACATATTTGAAAACGTATTTGAAAATATGATGTCTATCAACTGTCATTCCCTAAAACAGCACAATCGGCACATTATTTGCAGTGTAGAAATCAGTTTTTCCTTTACCAAAAGTAATGCTTGTATGGCACTAGAAAAAAACCTAATATGAATAACTTCTATATATCTCTACAATTTGCCAACATTAAAATTAGACAATCCACAAAATAAACACAACTTTACAGAACTGAGAAAATTTCTCAACAGCTTTGAACTTGATGCGATGATATTAAACATTAAGAGGAATATATGCAGTTCAAGATTACGTAAGTCTATATACAAACAGTGTCATAAGCTGAGTTTCTATTGACTAAACACAATGAACAACCAGAACATTACAATAGCTATTTGAATTGACTGAAAATGTAACATAGAAAAGCTGTGGAATATGGTAAGTAATACATTTTTGTGTCAAAATAGTGAATTGAGATGTATCAAAAGGAGTGTGCTCTCCATTAGTACATAATCAATTTCAATTATTCTAATACTTAACAGGACATGCTGCCAGTGTGCTTTTGAGACTATAAGTATCTATCATTGAGCATATTATAAAAAAATATTTTGTATCAATCACTTGTGGGATGTTGAATATACTCTCCTTATACTTATCATGAGTATGTTTATAAATAGAGTTGGAATTCTTTCCTCTCTTTCCGGAACGATTTGGACCTCTATCAAATCCTTCCGACTGGCCGTCCTCCACAGGGGTGGCTGTACACAAACATGCGCCCCCTGCTGGCAAAGAGTTCTACTTCTCGGAGGTTAGGGGCGACAGGTGCATGTCTGTTCCGTTCTGGGGTTCTTCCTTCTCTTTCTGATCGACGGCCGTGTAGGGTGAGTCGTCTTTGGCATTGGTCTGCGGAGAAAACTGGTCATGTGTTACAAAGTGTTGGTCAAGAAAGCCTAACCTTGCCTTGTTCACGTGGAGCGTTGGAATAAAAACTCTTGATATATATTTATATTTTTTAGATTAAGTATGTGATGGAAATGTCCCTAAGCCGTCATCGTAGATAGTGATATATCTTTCAATATAAAGGTCGTAAACAAACAAAACAAAACCAACAAAGAACATAAACAAAACATGTCACTTGGTTAACCACACAAACCTTTCCTATTGGATGGATGATGCTTGCGTGGGAGGGTTAAAAAGTGCATGAGGCTGAAATATGCAGATCGAAGACGTGAAAGCATGGTTGAAAGGACAAAGACAAAAGACACACTTACAGAGGCAGCGTAAAGAGGCTTGGTGAATGCAATGCTTTTAACTTCCTTCTGCACAGGGGAATATCAGGTCACACACATGCACAATGCTGTTAGTACGACTTGAAGCAGATGAGTTATGAATTATTGTCCATGTTGTTGAGCATACAGTTAGTGTTCGGTGTGAAATCGTGTGACGTTTGAACGAGCAACTTTTCAACATCAAATACGTTTAAATAAGTTCAGAACAATAAAGTCAAAAGCAGACAAACGGACACATAAAAGAGCAAATTAATAACTATATTTATTATTTATATTTATCATTATAATAATAGCAATGTACCAAACGTTTTTTGAAAAACATAAAACATGAGCGGCCTCACCTGCTGTCGGCGGCTGCGAACCAGGAGGATAATGAAGACGATGAGCAAGATGGCGCCCAGGCCCACGATGAAGAGAGGGAAGCTGGACACCAGATTCTCTATGAGAAGCAGCTTCTTGAGTCTCCCCGCGGAGGCGTCGTCTATCTCCACGGTCTGTGGAAGGAAACCGTGCCACGCCATGAGCGAACAAGCGATCAATAACTTTTTACTGATTGATACTACTACTATTTAGTCATTTATCAGACGCTTTTATCAAACGAAGATACAGTTACATTAAGTTTTCAAGATACATGGCTTTAATGGGCAGGTAGAGGTCTTTAGGTGGGCCTCTGGCTCAAAGACAAACCGAGAAGAGGCCTAGGTAGAGGCCTACTTAGGCTGCAGACGTTGTGGTTCGTAGTGAATGTATTGATTCTACCCGTCAAACCCCAATATTTCATATCCAGTGATTGAACGAAACACCCACCCAAAAGGCCTGATTTCGCTCATGAAAGTATGAAAAAAAGGGCTTACCTCGTTGATAAACATGACTGGAAATATGGTCTCATTTAGCCTCTTTGTTGCTCTGTAATACGTGTGAAAGAGCAGGAATTACATTTTTTAGAAAGAGCAGGAATTACATTTTGTAGAAAGAGCAGGAATTACATTTTGTAGAAAGAGCAGGAATTACATTTTGTAGGATTGTTTTTTAAAACGACATCTGGTACAGTTGAAAACACCAAATACTCACGGGAAGCCAGAGATCCTAGTCATCTGGATGTTAATCTGAGCTTTCTTGCTCGCACGCACAGGAATCCCAGTGGTCTAGGCCCAACAGATACATTTCATTTATTCATATAGTTAACCATGAAATAATTTTTGTTAATATTAATTTTGTTCAAAAGTTTTGTTTTGTCTTCACTGGTGATCTAAACCTCTGTAAACATCATGCCATGACAGCAAGGGGAACTTTACTTCATTCATCATTTACCTATGGAACACTAGGGGGTGCCACAACACACCCCTTGTGCAGTTTCTTTACTCTGGGCACTAAAAAAGACATGGATCTCTCTTATATATAGGTCTTTACTATTCAGTCATTTAGCAGACGGTTTTGTCCAAAGGGAGTTAAAGTGATTTTTTGTTGTTGATACGTGTCATGAATGAGCAGGTAGGCATGTTGCTCAAGAAGGCCACCTGTTAAGACTCGAGGACATTGGGAGGTTTAAACCCAGATCCTTTTGATTGGAAGTCAAATGCCCTAAACACTAGACTATTCCACCCTGTCTCGGAAGATAACAAAGGAACTGACATCAGTTTGTTAGAAACAGAAAACAACACCCAAGTGCCTTACAGGGTTCAGATCCAGGAAGGTCTGGTGGTACTCCTTCACTGGGTTGAGCCCCACGAAGGCGTTGGCATATTTGGGGTCCCCAAGGTAGAAGTGTGGGAAGGAGGCGACCACGGGAGCTCCTGGTTAGAAAGGAGGAGATATGGGCAGGTGGTAAGGAACTAATGAAGGATCCTGGCAGAGAGGGAGCTGAAAGTGCAGAACGGAAAGCGGATCCATGTGAAATGGTAAAGGAAACAGGAATGTCAACCTGGATGGGTAAAAAAATACAAATTTGGATGAAACCGCTGACTTATGTGGAAAAATACATTAAATGGGGGCAATGAAATTACAAAATAAAATACGGTGTTCTTAAACACCTAGTTTATACCAGAGATCTAAGATCGATATGCAAGAACTAGAAAACCCTTGGCTATCCCTCTTTGTTTGGTTTTGCCTCTCAAAACAAAATAGTAAAGAGGGGTAGGTTTGGGGATATGGTTAGAAAAAAAGCAATACACAGAAAACAAATCCGTTACACTCGTTCAGTCTCAAAGAACCAACATTAACTCTCTCAGGTAGAATGCCTAGTGTAAAGTACTTATGAACCGGTATGTACAGTATGTACTTTAACCCAAAGTACTCCCAAGAAGCAGTTTTATTACTAGGAATACTTCCTGTAATTAATACAGAGTCTGCAGAAGCAATTTGGTTTTAACACATGGACTTGCCTTCCCCTACATCCCATATCAAACACAATGGGTGCACACATGACAGGGTCATCTTTCTCTGGATACACTTGTGGCACATTGCACAGATTCTATGCTGTAATGCTCAATTGTGGTGCAGTTCCTTCCCCTCTTTGTCAACAGACCCCCAGTCTATTCTTGAGCCTCGGGGCTTGTCGTCGTTGTTGCCAATTGTGGTGATGTGGTCATGGTTATTGCAGAAAATTTATCTTCAACCTTGAATGATTCAAATGCTCTAATTGTATCGGCGGAACATGGACAGTGTATGTTTACAGAACATCCAAAACAAAAAAGGCCGTTCACTTAAGTGAGAAGCTAGCCAAATTCTAAACTGCTAAGGAATGTCAGTGACTTGGTCTAAATAAAAGAGATGGCGTTGACGTTTACAATATAAAATATAATTTATACAATCGTGACATTTTTACAAGGCGAAGATCATCTTTTTTCACTGTGTCCAGTAAATATCGTAAAAAAAAAAAAAAAGGCCTTCAAATAAAGTAGCATTAATGTAGCGGTGGGTAATGGGCCACGTAGAAGGCCAACGCAACAGGATACTTTGTTGAGATTACATCTTGTGTTTGGGTTTAGTAACTGATAAGTATAATTCCCAGCCTCTAATGATTTAGAGCTGGACTAGTGCTCCCAGACTGGAGAATAATAACAAACAGTAAATTGTGCTAGAGGTTTCACCTAACCCAGGGGTCGCCGACCTGCGGCACTGCCTGTCTCGGAGCGCAGGGTTGTTTACAGCGGCAGGCGCGGCAAATGTCAGGGTATGAATTTTGGTATTATTTGTGATGTGCTTATATTCATTCTAAACTTGAGTCATAAACATAAACCTAATAATAAACGCGACATCAGGATCATGTGACCTTGTCCCGAAATCGCCCCGTGATGTGAGATGGTGGTCCTGCGTCATCCCCTATTGTGAACGAGGGTCGGAGGTCAACCATGTGTTGGCTCACCCTGCCCTCTCCACTCTGTGACCCGTACATTTGCTCAATATTCTCTTCTTCCTTTTGTATTGAAACGTGTTAAGTCCACGCAGTTCTCAACCCAACTTGTGTGCAGGCCTTCTCTCTCTGACTGAGTCGGTCTATCTCTCAGGGTATACAGAACACAAACACAAGCGTGAAGCAGCGGATCCTAACGGGGCCGCGTAGAAGACGTGGTTGCTCACTGGTGTAAATATAGGTAATGCAGAGGGATATTCGTTTGCATGTTAATACCGCTCCGTCGTCACGTTCATGTGCTGAAACTCTTGACTACATAGCGACAGCTGTGGGGAGTTGACCAATGGGGCTGCAGAAGTTCTATCGATAATATATTATGCAGTTTGGCGTATGCATTTCCTGCTTCCAATTGTCCTTGACATTTAGTTGTTGTACTTAAAATACCGCTTTTGATTTGCTACTGCCTGCTCCAACCCGCTGCACCTTGTGTTAGGGTGTGTATCATGCATGGGGCCATCATGCATGGGGGCCCCGGTACCGCTTTGTCACGCCACTGACAAATATCATCCTGTAATAAGAATGAATGAATAGGCCAAACGAGGACACACTATGAATCAATTCTTAGAGGAGGTGGGGGGGCTAGTATGCTAACCACCAAGGCAATAGGCCTTGTAGCGAGTCGGCCCAAGATTGATTCATATGCTACATGTCCCCTCCCCTTCTCTCTTTTAACCCATTTTCCTTGTCTTTCTTCACTGCCCCGTTGAAAAAGGCACCGAAAGGCGTTACGCTATTACGCAATTCCAAACAGTGTTTCGACACAGCAGCACTCGACAGGAAGTCGTCTGCAGATGCTCTAGCGGTATATGCTCCCTGTTGCCACCTGCAATCCCTCTACCCCCACTGCAGCTAAACCAAGCTGCTATGCAACGCATTGTTTTTTTCTGTCGTTCATCTTTCTCTGTGCATTTTGTTTTGTTTTGCAGCCAGTTTTGTGTCTGCAGCCTAATAGCCCTTTGCCCTGCAGCCTAACAGCCCTTTCCCCTGTATTGCCATCATGTTTATTGTATTTGTTACGCCTAGAAAGTTCAAAGGTCGCCGTTCTGATCTTTTTCACCCGACCGTGTAGATTCAAGGCTTCTGGCCATAGGGGTGCTGGGCATGGTCAGTGAGTTCTGCCTCGATAGGTCTGCCTTTACACGTACAACAGGGCGATCTCTTCCTTTCCCGGAAGACCGGGCTTACGGCAGAACTCCCAGGACCTCACTTCAGCTCAGTTAAATGTAATTCTGAATTAATTATTATTAAATAATAATAATAATTATTAAATTATGAAAGCTTTTATTATTATTATAATTATTAAAGCTAATTATTAGTTAATTATTACAGCGAATCATGCCATCATATAATGCTTTTATAGCTTGGCGGGAAAGAAGAAAAAAAAATAAAGACATGATACGATCCGAAACGATCCAAAAATGAACTCTGGAAGCAAAGCCGCTGTACTTGTGCATGCGGTATTTATGATTGGGTGCTCCTCCATGCTCTTGCACTCTTGCACTCTTGACTGTGGTTATGCTGACAAAACCCCATATCGCCTCACGCTTCTTCAAACCCGAGACAAGCCTCACGTGTCTGATGGCGCGGGTGTTCAGACTAAAAACAAAACCGAGTGGCTATCAACAGCTCGTACTGGCGAGGTCACTTCAGCACACAGTATACAAAGTACACAAAGTACACACAGTACACACAGCACACATACACACACACACGCACACACACACACACACACATACAACCAGACTCTCAAGGACACCCAGGGCATTCCATTGTGTCACATTTGCTCCTACACACACACACAGCAAAAATGTAAAGGCCTATTACGGCAAACTACAAATAAACACACCCTCTAATCCTCCAGACCATAACAAAATATCACCCCCCTTTATTAACTTTGTTAACAAGCGAGCTCACAAGACAACATAAATGAATCCTAAATGTGACGGCTGGGCTGCGGCTGCAACAGGCGCAAAGCCAGTTCTGACCGGCCAGAGTCACAGTTAGTCAGGCGACAGGGCTTACTCGGCTCTCAGTCAGAAGGTAGGTAGGAGGAAAGTTCTAGAGCGCTGCGTCACATGGCTAGTTTCGGGGTGGGG
>JAOPJO010000118.1:6285383-6296926 GCA_027123675.1 Molva macrophthalma | reverse complement strand
CCCCCCCCCCCCCCCCCCCCCCCCCCCCCCCCCCCCCCCCCCCCCCCCCCCCCCCCCCCCCCCCCCCCCCCAGGACACTGCAGGCCGTGACCTACCCAGGCTGGAATGTTGACCGTGTTGATGGAATCAGCAGCTGGGTCACCAACGGATTTCTCACGCAAAAACACAAAGGTCTTGGGGCTGTAGGCCGAAACCTTCATGCCATTTTCCACCATGGTCACGTTGGCCTTGGGCCTGTACTCTCTGGAAGACACAAACGAAACACAAAGACGCGTTGATTCGTTTATACGTTTATTGGTATTTTAGGATATCAATAGGAGACAACTGTGTGGTGATATAAATCATAGCATGTGTAATGGGGGACAATGTAGAGCAATGTATTAAGTGTTGTGTATGTACGTCTTGTGACTCGTTGTTTTCCTTTATTCTGTCACATTTCATTGCATCTTTGTCATTTGCTTTTTTTGTAGGTGTAAATGTCGTATTATGTGTGATTATGCTGTATGTCACTTATGTGAGGTCTCCGGCACATGAGATGAATGTAAAACAAATTGTACAAACACAGCCACCAACAAACAGACAATTTTATCAGCCGCATTACAACACACAGTTGCTGGCCTGTGTGATACCCTCGGGTTGATTGGGTAAATCCAACTTTGAAGCGTTGGCTGTGCCATGCTGACACGCACTGGTAAGATGTCACATTCCCGCCGATGCCACCGCGGACCTTGATATTTGTTCAAGGCTTTCAGTGGTGGTGCATTACAGATGAACAAAGTCGTATGTACTCAAGTCAAGTGCTTCCCATAATTCTGTTGATATCACATCAAAAAAAAAAAAAACATACAAAACATAAAAGGTTAACGGAAGGGCTCAGATAGAAAAGCGATCTCAAACAGTGAACAGGGAGGGGTTCAGAGGATGATGTTTGCAAAGCTCCAAACAAACCAAATGATTTGTCTTTTTAAGACAAATAATAAAATATTTGCAGATTTGCAGTTCACATTTTCACTCTGGGCTCCAGGGACATGCATGGATGTGTGTGTGTTGTGTGTGTGTGTGTGTGTGTGTGTGTGTGTGTGTGTGTGTGTGTGTGTGTGTGTGTGTGTGTGTGTGTGTATGTGAGCGTGTTTTTGTATGTGTGTGTGTGTGTGTGTGTCTGTGTGCCCGTGTGCATGTCTGTGTGTGTGTGCATGCACGCGTGAATGCGCGCGTATGCGCACGGGGGTGTGCACGCGCGTGTGTGTGCGTGCATTCGCATGCATTTCCGTTCGCTGGGTCGTTACGCTCCTGGGCGTCCTCACAGTCCTACCTGTACGTGTAGGGTCCGACCTGGGACAGCACCGGCTTACCCCCGGCCTGGACCTCCTCCAGATTGGTCACGTTGAAGAAGAAATACTGCATGTACACGGGAGGCGGGGGGCTCTTCCATGACTCGAACACCCGGCTGCCCTCCGTCAAAGTGATCTCCTGGGAAACGGCGCAGAGAGGGGAACACGGCTGCGTGTCAGAAAGCCGCGCTACAATCGGGCCGCGTGGCTGCGCGAGAATCCGCGTGACGGTGAAGTACAAGTGAGACGTGTTTAGTGCGCGGAACGTACCACTGTGTGCACTACGAAATGCAAGAAAAAATATAAATATAGTACGGCTGAAAGTGCTCAGGCAGGAGGTGGTAGAAGTGCTCTGTTACAAAATGAATCATGTTCAACTGGTTTTCTTTGTTACAGAGGATGATAATCAGCAGGTTTTTGCACATGGAAATATATATATGCAAATACAACTGCTCCGACGGATTAAAAAAACACCATGGGAGCCCTTGGCTATGTGTGCGTCTGGGGGACGCCTGGCCTCCACATACACACACACACAAACACACCCACACTCACACACACACACACACACACACACACACACTCACACACACACACACACACACACACACACACCCGTGAGAGCACACACACACACACACACATAAACATGCATTAGGTGGGGGGGGGGGGAGAGACGCTTCCACGGTTCCTTTGTCGACGGTTGCCAACGGCGACCATCTCTCTCTGGGAGAGCAGCTGACAGGTCATGTGGTTACGGCCAGCCGGTGCCTACTGGTTGGGGAAGCAGTGTGACCGTAATGAGCCCAAAGAGGCCCTGCCAATCCTGCCGGAGTACTAATCCATCCATACCACACTGCTCCAACGTCTGGGGGAGGAACCACGACGGGGCCCCCGAAAAAAACGAACAGACTGTGATGAGTAACCGAAACAACAAAAACAATAAAGTTTCTGCGACACAACGTGGTGGAATGTAGTCGACTGGTTATGGACTTCCTAGCAGAACATTCTGCAGCCGTGCTTATTTTAAAGGGAGGGCCGCCCCCTCTTTCACAGTTGGGAGTCCCCTCTGTTCGCTCAACGACTAAAATTCAGCTGAGTTGCCAAGGACAATAAAGCTGTCACCTTGGATTGTGGATGAGGGGAAGAGAGAGAGAGAGAGAGAGAGAGAGAGAGAGAGAGAGAGAGATGGGTCTCTATGGGTCCTCTATTTTCATGGTGAAAACAAACAATATGCTAACCGTCCCTTGTGTCCCATGAGGCAAAGAAAGAAAAAAAAAAGCCTCAATGGGAAACCATAACAACAAGAGTCCGTCTTCTAACCCGCGCTGCTTTCTATAGAAACTATGAGACAACTCCCAATATAAAAACACATAGAACAGGTGGATACACATACGACGGAGCCCTTTGATGTTGAAACGGTCGTCGGTCTGTTTTAAAAAGTAATAATGCACAATTGAGAGAGACTTATGGATATGGCTATGGCTTTATCAAAGACAAGGGGGGGGGGGAGGGGGGGTCACCACAATATTCACACACACACACACACACCAAGCTATCACGTGAGAGTACCAACTTACAGCCCCCCACCTCCATTTATTTTGCAATGAGGTCAGCAGGGTGAACGAGGATTAGAGGTGGAGGACCTGTTGTTGTTGGCAAAGGTTTACATCACGTTAGCTCCTTCATACCGGTGCAAGGGGAAACCTTAACACACAATGCTGCTATTCTGCGGCGATAAGATGTGTGCACGCTTTTATTTTGGCGGACGTTACTAATAGTGTGTTGTTTGAAATGACGGCCCTAACGTAGAGGGGAGGCCTCTATTTCTATAGTACCCCCCAGCGTGGTACTTCATGTGTTATACGATAACCAAATGCTCTCCTGCAGTGAACGTATATGCCTCAGTGTAAGTGCCTCAATGGCACTCCTCGGTACAGTTACTGACCAACACAGTACTCTGACCCAAACAGTACTCTGACCATAACAGTACTCTGACCAACACACTACTCTAACCAATGCAGTACTCTGAACCAACACAGTACTCTGACCCAAACAGTACTCTGACCATAACAGTACACTGACCAACACAGTACTCTGACCAACACAGTACTCTAACAAACACAGTACTCTGACCAACACAGTACTCTGGCCAACGCAGTACTTTGGCCAACACAGTACTCTGGCCAACGCAGTACTTTGGCCAAAGCAGAACTCTAACCAACGCAGTACTCGGACCAACGCAGTACTCTGGCGAACACAGTATTCTGACCAATGCAGTACTCTGGCCCACGCAGTACTCTGACCAATGCAGTACTCTGGCCCACACAGTACTCTGGGCCAACGCAGTACTATGACCAACGCAGTACTCTGACCAACGCAGTACTCTGACCAAGGCAGTACTCTGGCCAACGCAGTACTCTGGCCCACGCAGTACTCTGACCAATGCAGTACTCTGGCCCAAGCAGTACTCTGGGCCAACGCAGTACTCTGACCAATGCAGTACTCTGACCAGCACAGTACTTTGACACAGCCTGCAAACAATCATATGTCATCACAGTGCAACATGAGTCAACAAAAAGTATTTCAACTACTAGTGATGCAAGAAATACCAAAAAACGCATTGATTTTTGGTATTTCTAATCGATCGAAATTGAAATACTTTTTGTCATCCGATTAAAAGGAAAGTTTCACTAACAGCACCACACCACCAAGTCTTCAAACTGTCTACCCAGCCACCATCAACACATGAACCCCAGTGAAACTGGGCCGAATGAATCCGCTTGTAGCCAATGTGACATATCGAGAAAATAACTGCCGAGGGCAATATTCCCATGGTGCATACTTTATAGTCTTTTCCACACCCTAAGCATCTTGACATTGGCTACGCTGTCATAACATGCACTGTCCATTGTTTGAACTCTGCGTGCTTTGCTATGGATGGGTGGGACTTTATTTGCCCATAGGCCAGGTCAGAGAGTCAAATGTTTCACTTGACCTGTGAAGCCTCTGAATATGTAGTCCCACCATGTTAAAAGGAATGAGGGCGGAAGGACTGAAAGTAATACATAATAACCAAAAAGGGCAAAGCATTACATTAAAAATGAATGTGTTTGAATGCAACTGTTCCTGTAAATTTCTCTTTCTTAAAAAAACGCTTTTTCTACCTCCTCACTCAAAATGCACGTTTTGTTCATGTCTACTAAAACAGTCAATTGAATCTGATGACATATTAGAAAAGCCATAGCACAAATAATGAGAGGCATGCTGTTAAAGGCATTAACACCATGCTAAAGTATGACAAGGCTCATAAAGTGGAAATATCAAGATTTTCATGTAAATAAATTCCTATTAATCGACTATATATCACTGAATAAGGTAACCCAATGGTGATTGCCTTTCAAGAAGAAATTTTGATTTCAATCATATCCAATATAAAAATAAACTAAATCCCTAGAGCTAAATCCTCTTTAAGCAAGATATTATATCAACATTATTTCCATTTCCCTAGATAGTATATTGTCAATATTTGCAGGGGTCCTTGGATAGAAAGGGGAAGGTTGACTAGAGGGAATATAAACTAAGCCTCAGAGTTTCAGGGCAGTAATAAATGTATTATAACTATAAACTATCAGTGGTACAATTTGGATTAATCATTAAGATGTCATTAAGTGTTATAACACTGTCAAATGCTTTTAAATACCTTCAAATAGCAATAGACAAGTAAAGAGTTTTTCCTTTATTGAATTTGCACAACAAATGTTTGATAAACAAAATATATACATATGTCCTCCAACAGAAGGTTTCAGAAGTTAAGATAATAGACAATTTCACTATTTTAGACTTATTATTTTGTTTCAATGATGAATAGTTGTAAAAGGATGATACATTTTGATGATCTGTCTTTAAATAAACAAAAGAAGAAATGTTGACCTTTGTATTCTATCGATTCTGGAGACAAATTAACCCAAAATAAATGAAAACAGCACAGTGGGGGGGGGGGCTGAGAGGTGAAGAGTAGACATCTCGTTTGAGTTATCAAGTGGGCAGAGTTAGGTTGGACCACACCTCAAGAAGGTGACTTCCAGCACCCTGGAGCCGGCATCCTATACACCCACTCTGCCCCTGCTGTGTCACTGCAACCTACACCCCTTTTTCAGCAATACTACTTCAAAATCGACATTTCACCAAACATGCTGGCTTCAGGTTTTTACCAATGCTGAGGCTACGTTACTGTAATATTAAAACATACTATGGGCCATAATGGCCGCCAAACAACATTCCAAACTTCAATAAACTGAACCTTTAAAGACACTACACTTTGATATTGACTTGGATCTAAAAGTCTGCTTAACATTATAATGGCGTACACCTAACCAGTGCACCTCTACCATTTCGTTGCCAAAGCCTCCATGACTGAAGAGTGCGATGACCTCTATGATGCAATATTTTGAACTTGTAATCCAGCCATGTACGCTCAATATGCGCAGTAGGAGCACCGATGTTGACCATCATGGTCAACAAAGTTCCTTTTATGGCAGACGGAATACTGGCCATATCCGTACTGGGAAAGCTTCCGCTTGTAGGAACGCCATAAATACCTTCTTATACATTCTGAAATATCAACACTAAATGTATTACGTACAGAGGTCATACATCCAATGACTGAATGAAAATGTATAGCTTAACCACACTTTTCTTTAGAAGTTGATATATGTCCATAATGAACATAAACAATAACAACATGAGTTAAATGTGTGCAAATGCAAATGCATCGATTGAACACTATCTCTATAACATGATATGACATAACCTACTGTGATATCACAGCACGATAGTCGTCTGTACTACATAGGCCTACGACAGCAAAACATTGAGAAAGAAGAAGTCGAGTTGTCATAACAAAGCCATTGACAGGTTATGTTGTCTTGGTTATTGTCAAGTTGTCATAACAAAGCCATTGACAGGTTATGTTGTCTTGGTTATTGTCAAGTTGTCATAACAAAGACATTGACAGGTTATGTTGTCTTGGTTATTGTCAAGTTGTCATAACAAAGACATTGAGAGGTTGTGTTGTCTTGGTTAATGTCAAGTTGTCATAACAAAGACATTGAGAGGTTGTGTTGTCTTGGTTAATGTCAAGTTGTCATAACAAAGCCATTGAGAGGTTGTGTTGTCTTCGATAATTTCAAGTTGTTATAAAAAATACATCGCAAACAATGTCAACTTTGCATTAAAAACCTAACAACCGAATAAGACTTAATGACAACAGTAATACACATTCATAACGACTTCTTCATGTTCATCACAGGTATCATGTCAGTGTCATGTCAGTCTTATGCACACCCCTTTAAATAAAGTGTTAACAAATCATGATGAAAATGTGCTGATTGTATTATACGCTGTCATTTTAACTCTTTTCATGACATCTTGAGCTGCAAATGAAAGTATTGCCACTCTTCCTTGAAGGATGTAAAAGCTATACCATCAAGATTGAGAACTCTGTTGTGTCTGCAGCTCGGATGGAAAGGAAGCTTTGTGTCACTGGATAACCAGCTGTCCTTCGCTGATAATCTCGCTGCGACAACTGGTTCCTGCAGATTCATGCTCCACAATATCAGGAGGATACGTCCGTTCCTCACCCAAAAGGCCACCCAAGTTTTGGTCCAGGCTCTTGTCATCCCCCTCTAGACTACTGCATCTCCCTTCTGATTGGTCTGCCTGCATGTGCCATTCGTCCTCTGCAGCTCATCCAGAATGCAGCAGCCCAGCAGGTCTTTAACCTACCCAAGTTCTCCCACACTACAACACTTCTCCGCACCATGCACTGGCTACCCGTGGGTGCTCGCAACGGATTGAAGTCACTGGTACTTGCCTACCGTGCTGTGAACGGCTCCGGCCCATTCTACTTCCAGCTGCCGCTGCCGCTCAACTAAATACTGATTGTTTGCTGTCCTGGCTCCACAACAATGAAACGAGCTCCCCATCGACATCAAGACAGTAGAAACTCTACACATCTTCCGTTGCAGAATGAAAACTCATCTGTTCAGACTGCATCTTGGCCCATGAAAATAGAAAACATTTCTCTACCTCTTGTTTCTATAATGTAGCACTTGAGGCAGTTTGCTTATTTTATGAATTTGATGTACTCGCATTGCAATTCATGGGTTGTATCTTCATGGTTCAATACATAATTGTAAGTCGCTTTGGAGAAAAGTAAATACGTCTTAGTACATGTAATGCAATTTAATGTTATATAATGTAATGTAATGCCATATCATGTCGTGTACTTTAATCACACCCACCGCGCAGCGTTGTTAAAAATGTCGTTCATAACCCTAAACACACTCTCACCACAAACACATAATTAACAGAGCTGCAACTTACCCCATCAAACTTCAAACTCTTAAACTCTTACTCTTAACTTAAATCTGCTGTCAGATTGACCTATTTAGTTAGGGAGGACAGTAGGCTATATATCATTAAAAGCAATGCAAGCCTTCTGTTCAAACAATCGTGTCTGCACATATACGACCACCAATATATAATGAAATAAATTGCATATTTTACCTTATACTAAACCATTACACAGACGAGCCCATTCATTATGGGTTTTTGTTTAGTAAAATCGGAACGATTTTCGTTTCTTCGTAAATAAACATACAATCGCTTCATTGTAATCATGATGCCCGATTTAACAAGTCAATGGGTGGCCTGGGTTAACAAAGAAGCCTTCCAAGTATAACACTAGAACACTATGCAACGAAAGTAGTTTCAAGAAGTGGACTAACGTAAGTCCACAAATAGCAATACTTATTTCAAGATTGCGCTCTGCACAATTAGTGTTGATCCAACTAATGACTTGCTACTAAAGCATAGCATTATCAATCACGCTTCCGGATTTGACGTTAACATTGTTGATTGATGATTTCTTTAGTAGGCTATAAAGAACTTACCCTTTTTAAACGGTTGTGGATAATGTCCCTGAAGACGTGAGACAGCATTAACCCAATCCCAATGACCAGCAGGTGGGCGCAGGCTATCCCAACGGCATAAACAGCACAAGACCTCCGCGTCATGCTGATGGATCTGAAGACAGAGAACAGTGTTTCAGACCTTGTAGTCGTCTTGTGTTATATATTTTAAAAGGTAACCATCCTGAAGAGGAAATTGGCTATAAAAGCTGTTTTCCGTCCAATGAAACAGCAATTGGGAACAATTAAGTTATTTTCCAAGAGTGGGATTTCCCGTTTACCGTTATACGCAAGTTAAACAATAACAAAACAAAAGTTCTAAAAAGCCTCTATTTCCCATTTGATTATGCGTTCCAAAAGTTGTTGAAGTTTATTTGCATCCAACGCCTTCCATGTACAAATAAACCACCATTTTTTTTGGTTTTCTTACCCACCTTGTGGTTAATAATAAACTAGAGCTGAAAGCCACGCGGTTGCCGAGAGAGACTCAAGAGTTGGTAACTATATTCTGAAGCTATATGTAGCAGTTTGCTTTCAGCACACGCCCCCACACAGTAGAGTGTCAAGTGGAAGTTGATTGGTCGCAATTCATCACCAGTTAAGGACCAGCAACATTACATTTTCGCATAGAACACAGTACACCTAGTACACAGCCGGTTTGTTGTAGAAGGCTATGCATTACAGGCATTTCAACTCCAGTTTGGTTTTGACGACTGCACAAAGCCAAATAAGGTTAATAAACCATATCCATTTTACATATATGTACATTAAACTTGATAAACTTGGAACTTTAACTTGGGAAACACTTTGCAGAACACATGTTGCAT
Source organism: Molva macrophthalma (assembly GCA_027123675.1). NCBI lineage: Eukaryota > Metazoa > Chordata > Actinopteri > Gadiformes > Lotidae > Molva > Molva macrophthalma. The sequence continues at coordinate 6,287,794 of JAOPJO010000118.1, read as the reverse complement.
CGATAGATCAGGCTATGTAATGGTAGTTTTTGGTAAACTGATTCTGAGAAGCCTGTTTCATATCACACATTATCAGCTGAACATGTGAAAATGCGCAAATAGGCTGATAAAGGAGCCTCGTGGCAAAGGTAATCATAATTACAAGCTCTACCGCCACTTGTTGCCTTTATCAACAGAGGAACCAATACGTATCGTGTGAAAAGGGGGTCTATAAGAGCCGATTTCACTATTCTGTTGCGGAAAAGTGCCTTAAGCCAGTCAGGCTGAGAGGTTCAAGAGAGTGGATTATAATTCCAAATCACATCAGACGACTAAACGTTCAAGATCTTTCAGTAACCAATTAAAACAATGGATGAATAAAACATACATATGTTGGAACTCTTTTTTGGGCTAAATGCGTACATGTCCTGCTTGTTTGCGATGTCTTTCTATAAGTAGATTTGTCTGCATGTTTGTCCAAATGTATATTTGTTTGCAATATTGTTCCATATGTAGATTTGTCTGTATGTTTGTCCAAATGTATATTTGTTTGCAATGTTGTTCTGTATGTATATTTGTCTGCATGTGTTTGTCAAAATGTATATTTGTCTGCATGTGTTTGTCAAAATGTATATTTGTTTGCAATGTCGTTCTATATGTATTTTTGTCTGCATATGTTTGTCTTATTGTCCTATGTCCTATTCATCTTTTGCATTGATAAAATTAGCAAGGGACTTCTGACGACTAATTCTGATGATTCTAATTCGGGCAGTTTTATACCATGTATTCAATCGTATGGTTATAATAATTTGCACTGTGCCTTCTTTCAAATAAACGTAACTAAACTAAACTTCTGCTGCCTCTAACTTTACTACCCCGCTTGGTGGTAACTAACCCTTCACCTAGCGACAGCTAATGTTTTGTTTTGAAATGGCCAAACTGAGAAGCTTAGGATAAAGGCACTTCTTTTTGTGCACTTCTTTTGGGCAAGCATTGAACTGGTTCTCGTCCAAGTGTTGCGTTAAGTGTAAGAATCCCCCTATTTGGTGTTTGACTAGTTTTGACCGTTGCGAGTCTGTCCTGTTGTGCAACTGGTACTGTTTGTAATATATTTAAACAGCCTTTGCTCAACTATAAAGATGTAGAAATCTTTGTGAAATCACACAACTTATTTGGGACATTTTACAGTTTATTTCAAGGATATGGTGGGCAGGGGGGGGGGGTTGATGGCTGTGAAATTGGAAATGGGAGGCCCTGTTTGGGGATGGCCATCAGCTATCAGCCTTTCCTGATTTGATAGTGAAGAATTTAAGCCCTGGGCTCCTCCGTCCCTGGACTGTGTAACTGGAATCCTTGCCCCTGAGGTGACCACCACAATTTTTACTGTTGTCCTCATAATTTTCCCAAGGACCCTGAATTAAAATTCTCCCTAACTACTCAGTAATACTCACTAATACATCTTCCAATAAGGAGATCTCATAATGCAGCAGGTTTCCTGGAGGTTCACGAGGATGGTTTTTCCCCATGGACACAGCTCAGGACCTCCATCAGTCTCTTCTCTGAAGTTAAGCTGCAGATCGACAATCAGTCACAGTGGACCAATCAGGACTTGGACATGACTTTGAGTTGTCTCAGTTCCCCAAACCAATACAACCTGTTAGCTGACCAGAAAGCCCTGGGTGGAGTATGCCCACCAACGATTCATTGCCCACCCTTGCTTCTGGTCTCTCGCAATTACAATGCATCCAGGGTCTTCAGCCTCTTCTCTTTGAAGACCAGGAGATAGAGGGGATAGCAGTCTCTAACACAGAATTCAGCCATCCTTACTATTACATGTTGTTCATCCAATTTCCTGTATCAGTCACACCACCACTGTTCTCCAACATGAGGAAGGCTGTAAACAAAACATTATATATTCCCCTTTGGAGTGAGTCCATACAGTTCTTACACTGGATAATAAGTCCTTCCCAACACTGGGCTGGCAGTGGGTTTGCCAAACCCCACCACAGTTCAGCTGTTCCAACTTTGGGTCTTCCTCACTTCACATCCATTCCAACTTCCAATGCATTTTCAGCTGGTCAGTGATATTTCTTCAGCCGTCCTACTCCTTTGGCACCTCCCACTTACAAGGGTTAATTAATGGATGTCCAGCGTCTTAGCACAGGGTGGCAGCATCGGGGTTCCGGTTGACCGAAAGGGGTCATGGTTCCAGAGGAGATTCACTAGGTCCCGGCCAGGAAAATCTTTCCAAGGCCCAATTCTTGTTAAACCTGGTAGAGCTCCTGAGGCCATTTGTGTTGCGGTGCTGTCAGGGGCACCCAGGCTTCCTTCATCCTTCCTTCTGTGCAGCGTGTTTCTCTCTCTCTCTCTCTCTCTCTCTCTCTCTCTCTCTCCCCCTCTCTCTCTCTCTCTCTCTCTCTCTCTCTCTCTCT
>JAOPJO010000118.1:6165086-6176728 GCA_027123675.1 Molva macrophthalma | reverse complement strand
GTGTGTGTGTGTGTGTGTGTGTGTGTGTGTGTGTGTGTGTGTGTGTGTGTGTGTGTGTGTGTGTGCGTGCGTGCCCGTGCCCACCCTGCAGCCGTCTCCTGTGGCCTGCCCATCGCCCCGGCTAACGGCGGCGTGCTGGCGACGGACTACTCGGTGGCCACGCGCGTGACCTACTTCTGCAACGGCGGCTACAGGCTCTCCTCCAAGGAACTGACCACCACCACCTGCCAGCCAGACGGGACCTGGAGCAACCACAACAAGATACCCCGCTGCACCGGTGAGGAGAGGGGCGGGCTGCGGGGGGCGGGGGTCGGAGACGGTGGGAGGGGAGAGTGTTGAGAGAGAGCTGGAGGCTCAACGGTTAAGAGAGGGATGGAGGGAGCACGGAGCCGTGAGTAAGTGAGTAAGTAAGTAAGTCGTGTTTTATTTATTTTGCCCCCTTTTCGAGCAAAAAAAGTAACATAGGGCTTAACAGGAGGGAACGCACCTGGTGGTGCCACGGGGGAAGGTGCCAAAAGGAGGAGCAGGCACCTCTGGGCTTGGGTCTGGCGGGGGGGGGGGAAGGCAGACAAAGGTTCCTGGTCAGGGGATCTAAGGGATCTAGAGGTTCTGAGGGGAGTTGTAACTTGTGCGCTCTAAGTTGGGGCAAGGTCCTGGTAAGCATCATGAGTGTTTTATTAAATCAACCCTTTGTTTCACTGGCAGCCTGTGAAGCGACACCGGGACAGGGCTGATGTGGCAGCTGCATCTGGACTGTGTCAGTAGCCTCGTTGCCGTGTTTAGGACCAGCTGTGAGTCTGGCTGAGGGCGCTTGGCTGAAGCGTGCAAACAAAGCATTACAATATTCCAGGTGTGAGAAAACAAAGCAATGGATTAAAAGTCAATTGGAGTGGGATATAAGTGGCCGCACTTTGACAATTTTCCTTCGTTGGACTCTCGGCAGAAAGGCTCTGGGTTCAATCCCCGGTCTTCCTGTACAGTCTTCCTTGTTGGCATCCTCGAGCTAGACTCCTAACCTCTACCACTACGTCGTTTGTCAATTTAATGCGATTTGCTTTGGATGCAAGCATCTGTTATATGACTAAATCGTAAATAGCTAGAGTGAGAGTGTTGGAGGGAGAGGGGGGAGATGGAGGTAGAAATGCAGTGTTAAGAGGCAGAGGAGCAAACCCAACAAGATACTTCACTGCACCGAGAGGGAGGGAGGGAGAGAGAGGGAGAGGGAGGAGACATAGTAAATGAAGAGCTATGTATTCAAACACAGGCTAAACAAGAGAAGTCCAAATATTAAAATACAATTATATTTGTAGAAGTGAGAGAGACAGAAGGACAGAGAGAGAGAGCGAGGCAGAGAAATCCAAATATTCAAATGAAATCCTATCTCTAGAAAGAGAGACGAGTATGGTGTATCTAGTACCACAATTTGCAACCGGGGGGGGGGGGGGCAAAGATGACAAAGGATGACGGGCGTTCTAGATGCACGGGTGGGCGACAGAGAGAGAGAGAGAGAGAGAGAGAGTGAGAGAGAGAGAGAGAGAAGGATGAACCAGGGCGGCCATGACCGGAGAGCGAGAGTAATGATGGATTTGGTGGCAGAGCGGACTGAAGTGATAAAAAAAACCCAATAAAACAAAACAGCGAGCGAGATGACTAAGAACAAAGGCAGAAGGGAGAGGAAATGTACTGTAAAATGTAGCGGTGTGACAGTAGCGGCCCCCCTAAGCAGTCTCCATTGGGGGAAGTGTGACAGCTACAGTGATAAGTGGTTAACCAAAGCCCTAGTTCTTGAATGGGGGTGGGGGGGTGCTGCTATACCCCCCCGCTGTCTCCCACTGTATGCTCCTCTAACGCTTAAGGAGAAAAATACATTTTGCTCCCGGCTCTCATCTGCCTTTCAAGCGTTTGGCTTAATCATCAAGACGATTTTGTTGTGGGGGAAAGTCGTGTTCGCGCAGCTTGGGAAAAGCAGGGCTACCGTTTAATTTTTAATGTGTGGATTAGCGCTTACCACTCATTGCCGGAAATAAATTGTCAGAATGTGATCAGCGTGTGTGCAGATCGGATAAGAAAGATATAAAATGGGGAAGAATAACAGTTTTAATTAGCAAATGCGTGTCTCCCAAATGTATCTCATTGATGTGTTATTTTGATGGTTTTTTTCTTTTCGTTTTTCTTCCAGTGATGATGTGTCCCAGCCTCGGCTCCTTCTCATTGGACCATGGCAAATGGAAGATAGTCAACGGCTCACACTACGAGTACGGGACCAGAATAATCTTCACCTGTAACCCTGGATACTACCGCCTTGGTCCCGCCCACATCCAGTGCCTGGCCAATGGCGCGTGGAGCTGGAGGAGCGAGAGACCTCGCTGTCGTAGTGAGTTGTGTTTCAATGCTTTTTTTTTTTTAGCTCTTTACTTCAAAATGGTGCTGTAAGAGGACATGTATTGAGACCTTTACTTACAAAGTGTTTACACAAGTTTGCAGTATTTATTTTATTTCTCAACCGCATGATGAGGACATTATGAATGGCAAGACAAAGAAAAACAATCCAAGACCCTCTCTGCCGCTCTGTGTTGTGTGCGTCATTGTGTTTATACAATTATACAGTGTATTCATGCGCACACAGACACACACACTCACACACACACACACACACACAGAAGAAATCAATTTTTCATTTGGAAAAGGAGGTCTTTGAATCATTCATTCTGCCCTTGTCACAGAGTCTGTTCTGCGACCGGATTTGGTCTGATGTAAAAAAAACATTTCTTAACACACATCCAACCGAGTGGTCTGTATACATGTAGCATTTGTAAAACAAAAAAGGCTGCATAATGATCGATGACGTTCCATTACGTGCAGAACCGAGAACCCCCCCCCCCCTTAATCACGGGCTAGTTCTGACGCATGTATTGTTTATGGTGGTTCGGTACATAATAGCTTTCTCGTGTCACACGTCGCCACGGAGACGACTCTTTCCGGGTCGCTTAACCGCCCAATGGCCCACTTAATAGCGAGGGGAAACGGCAGCGCGCCTGATAAAAACCCCCTCTTGACATAGGGAAAATACCACCATCATTACACGCCCCCCCCCCCTCCAGCTCGAAACAAGTACCGGCCCCCCGTTCCCGTCGCGGCAGCGCTCACCCTCCTTGTCGACTGTTTCTCTTTATTTTTTTATGACGACGGCTTTATTCTCTCCCTCCCTCTTGCCCCGGGCGTGAGAGGCATCCTCCCTGTCTTCTACATGTGTACTGTAGGATGAGAAAACCAATAGGAAGCAACACAGCATAGGTGTTAGCATAGTAGTGGATATGAAAGGGCAGCATAATTACAATTTGATATTCAACATGTAAATGACATTTCTCTAAACTGTGGGACTGAATGAACCATGTGGGACTGATTGTTTTTGGAGATACAACGTGGTTTGTCAACTCATCCAGGTGGTTGTAAAGTGGAATGGTTTGATTGTAAAAAACACTGTTATGATAGCAATGTTGTTGTAAATCAGCCTATCAACCAACAGGCCGTCTTCTGTCTCGCCAACTAGCGGTGTTTACTTGTTCAGTTTTACAAAGCATGATGCCCCGGTTGGGCTTCTGGGAGACTGGTTCAACATGCAATATAAGACCATTTCAACTTGCCATAATACAACCAGTTCAACTTAATAAAAATAAACATAATTCAATTCAAAGAAACGAATGTTTACCCAGCATTTGTTGTTGAGGCAGTTGGTGTCGTTTTGCTAGACGCAGCGTTATCATCATCAAACACGCTGAACAGCGCATCTCCAAAAGCGTCCGCCATGTTTCCAAGCAGCAGTGACACGATTCCCACAATGCAACGCGATTCTACGGTAACACTTCCGCTACGGAAGCCCCGAGCCGTGTGCGTCCAGTTTGTGTTCATCTAACGAATATCTAACACAACTGGATGCTTCGAATGGACAGATAATATATTGTCACGTTTAAATGAGTCAACACCTGAATGGCATCACATAGATAGTTTTCGGGTTGACCATCAGAAGACAGTATACGACCTAATGGGTGGAAAGAAAAAGAAAGCGTGTGCAGCAGCGGCGCCTGTAGCCGCGGCTAGAAGTGCTCCTGCAGCGGCCAACATCGTGGCAGAAGACCCCTCTGTTGGCAAGAAACAGCCACAGAACAAGCAAGCGAAACAAGTAAAGGACAACAAACCCAAAGGTGACTTTTGACAAACATCTCTTCCCTTCTTTTATGAACCCGTCATGTAAAAGTAGCATTTGTTATCCTTGTTCTAGCTCATGTTGCGGCGCTAAAACTGACAGCTTTGAGTTGGTAAACGGATTGGTCCTGATTGGTAATGGGTTTAATGTGGTTTGAATGGTATTCAGGTTTTTCAGAATACCTGTCTGATACTATTGTCTTTTATTTCGGGTAACAAAACATAAAACATCCTGGAGGTTAGCACTTGAAAGTGCGGAATATTTGATGTTAACACGACCATATTAAAAGACATACAAATCAAATAACGTATTGCACATCTTCAGATACCCTATTTCAGATACAAATGACATAATACAACAAGTTAAACAGCAGTGTGAACTAAAACTATAAAACCGGTACCAAGTGCCAGATGTGCTCTCTCACCCTTTTATGGTGACTCTGCTGGGGCTCCGTTTCTCACCCTGCTCTGGTAGCCCTCTGCCGGGGCTCTGTTTCCCTCACCCTGCTCTGGTAGCCCTCTGCCGGGGCTCTGTTACTCTCAGCCTGCTCTGGTAGCTCTCTACTGGGGCTCTGTTTCTCTCACGCTGCTCTGGTAACTCTACTGGGGCTCTGTTTCTCTCACCCTGCTCTGGTACAGCTCTCTGCATGGGCTCTGTTTAATGTACAGTGGAAGATTGTTCCTGCATCGTTACTTACCCTTGGCACACTACAAAACATGACACTAGCGTGAGTGAGAGTGTTGGAGATGCATCATGTCAAAGTAGCACGTCCAGTAACCAGGACATGTAAGGAAGTGATGTGCTATTATCATTACATAAGATAAGATATGACTTTATTAATCCCTGTAGGGAAATGCAGGTGTCATAGCAGCAACAGCAATGCTAATTAAACAGAGAGGATATACAAGTGATAGTAACAGTACAGAACCAAACCAAGATAATAATAAGTCTGTTGATAAATAGAAATATGTACACTATCAACAAATAGTTTCAGTCTATCAAGCTCTGTCCATCAATAGATATGTATTAACATATATGAATGAACATATGAATGAGTGGATATATGAGTCCATGCAGGATTCAGTAGTTAAGGTTCAAAAGTAAGTAACACGCAGTGCAGGTTTTGAAGTTTTCATGTGAGGGTCAAGCCAACATGCTACTCCATGAATTGTAATTTTGGTTATCAACGTCACCAATACTGCTGTTGTCTCCCGTTAGCTCCGAGGACCTACAGCCTTTCCAACACTGCCCAGGTGGACACCGGTGGCGTCGCTGACAAGTCGATTCTTAAAGTAAAGTATTTACGTTACCTCACGGTCTTTAAAGTCTCGTTGCTTTACTCTCGCTTTCTTGCATGTAATGCGTAACCTGTTATAACCGACATTGTCTAAAATGTCATATAAATGAGCTCAATTCACAGAAAAATCTAAATCTACCGAATGACAGACCGTCTGTTCAATGTGATTTGACCTAACCTCCCCCCACTGCAGGTGGTAATTCAAGTTGACCTGGAGAAGAAGATCATCAAGCTGATCAATGACTTCAGACAGGAGAATGGAGACAAGGGACCAATATCAGGAAGACTTACCAATAAGAAATTGCTGGTACGTTAATAATTGAATACAGCGACTATAGAACTACTACATGTATAATCTCTCTTTTTTCTAACAGTTTTTGCTTTGTTTTCTTATGATCGTAGGACCTTTACACCGCTCTGCAGAAGTTCAACTTCAAGACAGAGCATATTGAAGAGGCCATGAAAAGCAGTGTGTTGTATGGCGGCGATCTCCACTCTGCTCTCGACTGGCTTTGTCTGAATCTCAAAGATGGTTAGATGACTTATCTCTCTCCACTTGCATGATATTTTGACTGTGGTTATGCTGTCAGCATGTTGTTAACTGTGCATGTAGTATTCCGTTCGAAAAGATTGCTCCCATAAACAACGTTCTTGTTATCATCCTACGACCTTGATGCTCACTATGTATTGCCTATAAAGAATTTATTCTCCCCGAATACCTCAGAGAACTAAAGGGTATCCTACTAAATGCACATAATGACTACTGTACTTTATTCACATCTTTCGAACATCGTCCTCAACAATCACTCATTGGTTGATTGCCGCCTAAAGCTACAGTCGGCAATTTAGAGAAACCAGCCATATTAAGCTAGATTTTAAAAGTGTCTTCCACCCCTCCCTTCGGGCCTGCCTCCAAAGCCAGTTCCCAAGAACATGTGACTAGCTTGCTAGCTTTAGCAATAGGTCCGCCTTGCCTTGTGGAAGACTCGGGTAATGCGCAATGAGTGCAGGAGCAGAGTGTGCGCAGGTAGCCAATAAGTATGTAGACAGACATGTAAGCCATCCAATCATCTCATTCAGGCTGAATAAAGTTATTGTATGGGCTTGTTACAGCCAAAGATTCCAGAGTTTTTCATTGTTTTTAGCAGATCATTTGATTTGTTGATTGCTTTCGTAATGTTGAGAGAATTTAAACAAATATGCTACCTTGCTTCTAAAATAAAATAGCTTCCCTAGCTTTAGCGTGCTGATCACGCCTAAAACTTTAGTCTTGCAAAGCAACCATGCTTTGCAACGTGGTTGCATAAGCGCCCGACATCATTGTTGGTTCAGATGCAGATGTTCCATGGTTATAGCTGCTCCATAGCAGCCCCAGCTGTTAAAACACGTTCGGTGTGTGATTGTGATCGGGGCCTAATGATAACTTGTGCTTCATTCAATTCGCCAGAGGAGCTTCCCGATGGTTTCCGACAGCAGATGCAGGAGGAGAACCAGAAGAGCAGGCCCAAGTACCAGCCCATAGTCCATCAGAAGCCAGCACCACCCAGCCCCAAAGAATCACGTGATGATTCTCCCAAGGAGGCCCCTAAGGTGAGTGTGTCTGTGGACATTCAGACCGGTGTAGAGGTTTGCAACCATGGTCGCCATGCTGAGGCTTACACAAGCTTGTTTTCTTTTAAAAGGTCCCGGTTAAGGATGAGGCTGCCAGCATGAAGGACTGGATCCTGAGATATGCCGAGCAGAGCAGCGAAGATGAGGAGGAGGAGGAGAAAGAAAAGGGGGGAGGGAACAATCTTGTCAGCAGCATTGAACAGGAGGGCAAGTTTGACCCAGTAAGTGAAGTGCTTGAAACCTCCATTTTGTACAATGTGCTAAGTCGTACATTTGTATTTCAGCATCTGTGTTGTGTGACTCTGTTTCACCAGAACGACAGGTACCTGGTGTTAACTGCCCAGCTGTACGACACCAAGGACATGGCAGCCACCGCCAAATTAAAAAAAGATAAAGCAGCCCAAAGGATGGCCCAAGACAGGATACGCATCATACAGCAAGGTCCGGACATTTCCACCAATCACAGGATGACGAGCGACATCTTTCACCACTATTGATTGGACCAGTAAGAACGATATCTTTTTTGTTCCTTTCCTAGAAATGAAACCTCTGGAGTCACATCCAATGTTCAACCCAGCTATAAAGGTGGTGGACGCGCCCCCCAAGGAGAACAAAACACTTCCTCTTGCCGTGGAGGGGGGTCTCAACCTGTTCGATCAAGCTCCAGCCCCGCCCCCGGCAGTTAAAGGTACAGTAATAATAATTGGTCAAACAAGCTCCAAGTTGTTCGATCACTTTTCAAAACCTTTGTCACCTCACAATTCTACACGTTTCTTTGCAGAGGTCAAGAAGAACGAGCCAAAGGACGTTCGTGACTTTGACTACACGGCGCGCAGTTGGACAGGCAAGTCTCCCAAACAGTTCCTGATCGACTGGGTCCGCAAGAACCTGCCCAAGAGCCCCGCGCCGGCGTTCCACAAGATCCAGGCCGGGAAGTACTGGAAGTGCAAGTAAGTGTGTGTGTTTACCAGAGGTTGGTCTCCCTGGTACCCCAGCCCAAACGTTATCATCTTCACGTGATGGACGATAACTCGTCCATCACGAGTTATCGTCCATCACATCACCTAGAATATGTTGTGTATAACATATATTTTGTTTCCAAGGCAACGAATCATAGCAATACTGCAATCACTGTCTATGAAATCATTCTAAATGTATATGCACTTGAAGACTTTGCAAAACTACCTAATACTTCCTGTAACGACAATACATACAGTATTTTTATACCACACTATGTCTAGCCACAATCACACGTATGGCCATCATGTTTGTATGAAAAATGAAAATAAACGGAACTAAATGACATTCATCACCTCGTCCTTCTTTAGGGTGCGTGTCCAGAGACTTGAAGACGTGCTGGAGGTCTGTCCCACCATCCTGACCGAGGACGGCATGCAGGCCCAACACCTGGGGGCCACCCTGGCTCTGTACACCATGGTCAAAGGACAGGTAATGGCTGGGACCGTCAAGCCACCTTATATTCACTGTGCAGAAGTTCCAACCCTAACCCTAACACCCGTTTAGTGTTACATGCGTTCCTTCTTATTCTCCTCCATATTTATTTTCATCTCCTTTTTTTCTTCTCTACTCTTCTTTTACTCCTCCATTGTTTGACTAATCCCTTCTTCTTCCTCTCTTCCTCTCCCTTCTCCTTCTCCCCCCTCTTGTTCTCCAGTCGGTGCACCAGCTGCTGCCCTCCACCTACCGGGACGTGTGGCTGGAGTGGCGGGACCGGGATCAACAGAGGCAGGAGGAGAGCCGCACCGCCGCCAACAAGCCCCGAGACCAGTTCATCGCCCGCCTGCTCACCAGGCTCAAGCAGCAGCAGCAGCAGAACCCGAGCTCCGGCACCCAGGGCCACGAGCCCAGGTTCGGATCCCAGGCGACGCAGCCCGCCGGCGGGGAGGACGAGCCGGAGGAGTCCTGGGAGAACCTGGCGGGGCTGGAGCTCGAAGACGGTGGAGAGACGAGCGACAAGGCGGAGGCCGGCAGGGGGAGGAAGGAGAAGGGTGGAGCGTGCGAAGCGTCCAGAGAGCTGATGATTAGGCTGAGGAAGTCCCCACTGGCTCGCAAACTCAAGGTAGGAGCTGGTTCGACTCCCAGCCCAAAGGTACTGGGTTCCATCCCCAATGTCGGCAGCCTAACCTGTAGGTATCTAAAACGTCACCTGTTCCTTCATGACATGGATCTGAATTCACTCTAAGTCGCTTTGGATAAAAGCGTCTGTAAACGGCTAAATAGTGAATGTTAGAATGTCCACAAGGAGGTCCAGTTAACCACACACATGTATGCAAAGCAACAACAGTAAGAATCAAAGATTCTTACCTGCACTGCAGCAATGACTGCTACCGCATATTTGTTGTGCATTTGACAAAATAAAGAACTTGAACTTGAGGTATGCTGCAGACATTGGGGTTTCGAACCCATAACCAGAAGTCAAAAACACTACCCTGCTTTAAAACCAAACCTCCACCTCCCCCTTCCAAGGCGGAGCGGGAGCAGCTGCCGGTCTACCAACACCGGCACCGGGTCATGGAGGCCCTGCAGCGCCACCGTGTGGTGGTAGTGGCCGGGGAGACGGGCAGCGGGAAGAGCACCCAGGTCCCCCAGTTCCTCCTGGAGGAGCTGCTGCTGGGAGGGGACGGCGCGGGCGGCGGCTCGGCCCGGCCCTGCAACGTGGTGGTGACCCAGCCACGCAGGATCTCGGCCATGAGCCTGGCCACCAGGGTGAACCAGGAGCTGGGCTGTGAGGACGCGCCCGGCTCAAAGGTGGGCGTTTTTAATAACGACACTTTGCCTTGTGTTTCTGTGGATGGATGCATGCGTTGAGGAAGGGTGAAGGGTGTTTAGGTACGAGGACTTTGGTCATTTTTGGGGTTTCGATTTTGTATTAATGCGGGGGATTATTGGGGAAGCTAGCTAGGTTCAGGCTGTGTAATCGGAGCAATTTTGTTTGATTATTTCAGGATTCATGACTATGAAATATTAGTGTGAATAAAAATCAAATCAACTTAAAATAAAGAAAATGGTTACATCTACCTTTTTTTTAATACGTACTATTAAAAACCCCAATGTTTGTTTGTGTTTGTCCAGATGTCGCTGTGTGGGTACCAGATCCGGATGGAGAACCGGTCGGGGGAGGCGACCCGTCTGCTGTATTGCACCACGGGGGTCCTGCTCAGGAAACTCCAGCAGGAGCGGCACCTCGACTCACTCACACACATCATCGTGGATGAGGTAGGGAGGAAGTCGGGTCTCTGCATGAAAGCGGACTCGCGTTCAAAGCAGTTACGCCGGGGCTCATTTGCCAGCACGGCTCCTGACACCGTGGTACCTTGTGAGGACTATTTTTAAGGCGACACCTTTTGTGAAAGGGTTACGTGAATTAAGGCCGGCCTTACCTGCCGGCCTTCATGGGATTACCCAAGAAAAGTAATACAGGAGCGCTACCGGTTGGCTTTGGTAGCACTAGACACGTTTATTTTCATGGCTGATGTTGGCCCACCTGAGCTTAAAAATATATAAGCAGGGCTCATGGACGGACAGAGAAGAAACTAAAAAGCAAAAAGGAGTCTTACTATAAGGTCTTCAAAACGACCAAATCAATGTTGCTCAGAAGTGCCCTTTGTTCCATTATTTCCGAGCACTACCACCTATGTAAGGATACATTCTCTCAGTCCTACGCCTTTAAAATGTGTTGTTTATCCACCAGGTGCACGAGCGCAGTGTGCAGTCTGACTTCCTGCTGACCATCCTGAAGGACATGGTGATGCGGCGGTCCGACCTGCGGATCATCCTGATGAGCGCCACGGTGGACTGCACCAAGTTCTCCAGATACTTCAACAACTGCCCCGTGGTCTCCGTCCCGGGGAGGACCTTCCCCGTGGAGGTCAGGGTCCCTTTGATGCTCTCTCGCTCTCTCACTCTCTCGCTCTCTTGCTCTCTTGCTCTCTCTCGCTTTCTTTCTCTCACTTTTTTTCTCTCTTTTTCTTTTCCTTTCTTTTTTTCTGTCTTTCTGTCTTTCTGTCTTCCTTTCATATAAGTCACGTGCAATGTTTTTGTATAGACCACAGCTGCAGCCTTTGGGGGATTCGCAGGCCCATGTTAACGTTAACACCCCTAAGCCTAAGACATCAACATGACACGATAATGATAGCACAAAACACAGCAGAAACAAAGGTGTTTTAAGGATTTAGGACTGCAGCATTATTACGTGGCTCAAGTCCTCAATTTTACTTTTTAATTGAATTTTCCTATTTAAACGAAACAAAAACGTCTGTGTACATACTACGGGCTTGGTCCTAAAACACCTTCATGATGGGAGTCCAGCACCCTAGCCACTACATACTCCTCCTCACCCACTGTAGGACCTCTTGTAAGAAGGGTTAGCATGGATGGTGAGAAGCACGCCTATAGTGGTGGTGTCTTTGTGCGTGGACCTTGTGGTTGTTTCCGACGGGGAGCCAGTAAGTGTGTTGTGTCTCTGCTCTCAGGTGTTCCACCTGGAGGACATAGTGGAGCAGACGGGGT
>JAOPJO010000118.1:6089082-6100512 GCA_027123675.1 Molva macrophthalma | reverse complement strand
TCTCTCTCTCTCTCTCTCTCTCTCTCTCTCTCTCTCTCTCTCTCTCTCTCTCTCTCTCTCTCTCTCTCTCGCTGTGTCTCTCTCGCCTTATCTCTCTCTCTCTCTTTCTCTCTCTCTCTCTGGGTCTCTCTCTGGGTCTCTCTCTATCTCTCCGTCTCTCTCTCTCTCTCTCTCTCTCTCTCTTTCTCTCTCTCTCTCTCTGGGTCTCTCGCTGTGTCTCTCTCTCCTTATCTCTCTCTCTCTCTCTCTCTCAATTTGACTCCAAAACAAACAGCAATTCAACCATCCTTCCTAAACTGCTAATGTACTGTTCAAACCCATGAGTGCAGACATAAAATTCTTGTTCCAAGCATCTTAACTACGCTGGGAATATGGGAATATTCCAACATACTAAACACTTCCCCTACAGAGTTCAGAAATCCACAGCAGCTGGTTGCCATCCTGAAGTACTGAGTCTATCCGTTACAGCCCCATTCCCACACGCGGAAACTCCCACACACATAGTGAGCCTTAACAACAAGAAAATTAAGTGTTGCCAGATAATTGTTGTGAAGAGTTAGTTATATGTGATCTAACCTGGCACTGGCACTGCTTTTGGAGGATGCACAAAAAAGGTGACACGCACACCCAGAGAGTTTGCGTGTATATACAAAAAATATATATATAATAAAACAATATAGTTATATGTTTATAACTATAGGTGCACCCTTTATTGTGAAAAATTCTGTTAGCAACCAAAGACATTTTTTAATCTGTAGGAATGGCTGCTTGAATGATGTGTTTCAGATTCCTGTAGTGGACTGTGGAATAGATGGGAAGTGCATTGCGGACCTGTCTCTTAAAGCAGAGCCAAGTGTCAATCAGTGAGTGTTATCTCTATGGATTTTCTCACATAATGTTGCTGATATGTAGGGCTGGGCAATAATTCAATGCTACGGTTTATAGTCTTTAAATGGTATTGTATCGTCATGAAATTTATATATGAAATCTTATTGAATTACGAAACATAAGTGACATGTAAAACTATGCATGATTATTGTGATATAAATTATTCAATATCGCCGAGCCCTACCTGACTTAAATAGCTCGTGACTGCACCCTTGAGGTAGAAAATATGAATCACATGTGAATTATAATGACTTAAATATTGACGATATTACATCCTTGCTTCTCTTCAGAATGGTGATTAAAGCTTACAAGGAGAAGATTATTGTGTCCGTCGATGTTAAAAACAGCAAAGACAATGCATACAACACCAAGGTTATAGTGCGCTTCAGCAAGAACATCAACTATGTCAAAGTAGAGGTGAGGATTTCATTTGTCTTGTCTGCATCATCTCAAAAGCAGAAATACTTTTAAAGGGCCTCCTGTTATTCCAACGAGTGTCATGTTGTTGAGCCATTAGAAGCCATTTTGAAAATATCCCTTTGTGAAATTAACAAATGGGAGTGTCCATGCAGATATATTATGGCCAGATCAACCTACCTCTCCCAGCAAGCTGAGCACTCCCACAATGCAATGTCACAAAGGGTTTTTTCAGGGTCACCTGGTGGTTAAAATAGGGGCCCTTTAAGTATGTTATTTGTAATCATGATGCCTTTCACTTTGTGTTTTGTCAGCCTGACATCAAGGAGTGCAATCTGAACCAGACTCAGTTAGAGTGTGCTGTGGGATATCCCTTCCTGGCAAGCAACACAGAGGTCTGGTAGTCTCCTTGTGCACTACATCCACCACGACCCAGAATGCATTCTGTTTACAGACCTTTGTGTCTTTCCCACATCTCACAGGAGCATTTTAAACTTAAGTTTGAAATCACCCCTGAGCATATCGCAGCAGAGATTCAAATAAATGTAACGGCTACAAGGTAAGAGCTTTAAAATGTTATTGCTTCAATTTTCTGTACGTTATACAAGACAATACAACTGAATAAAACAAAGAAGCACAAACACACAATTATTTCTGTGTCTATAGTGAAAAAATAATATATATATATATTGTATGCGATATACGTAACAGGTAATATAAAGTAAATTTCAAATTTCCCCACCACAGCGATAGTGACGAATCACCTTCGACCTTGGGCGACAACATGGTGAAAATCAAAATCCCTGTCAAGTATGAAGCTGGGATCATATTCTCAGTGTGAGTAGCAGAGGAAATCAACACAATCCATTCTGCTGTCCACAGCCTAATCTGTATGCACCCCAACCGCCAACCTGCTCCTTAACAAATTGTATCTGAATTCCCCGTCACGTCACAATCGTTCTGGGTAACACCGTCGACGACATACGCGACCAAACAGTGACAGCCGTCCTCTGAATGTTGTTTAGGAAGCCGAAGGACGAACACATCACAGTGAAGGAGGGGGAGCAGTACCCGGCCGTCTTCAACCACACCAGCGCCATAGGAAAGGAGCTCAACATCACATACACAGTAGGATCCCTCTAACGCACGCTCAACGTTCCACATTGGATTCATGAAAACCTAACGCACCTTTTTAAAAAAAAATCAGTGCCCACGATCACTTTGGTCTCGCTGGCCCAGCCAAAAGGTTAACCCACAGTCTACCCGTAGGTCACGCTGTACCCCTACGTCCTACGTCCTCCTGAATGTCATTGTAACAATGTCCATGCTACACGCCACCTAGGTGGCTGTCACACTCCACCTAGGTGACTTTTACTGGGCTCCTCCAGACAAAAGGACGCAGGGCGGTGGTGTTGAAAGACGGTTTCTTGAAAGGTTTGCTGAAAATGATACATGACGCTGGTGCTCCATGTTCTGAAACAGAAGATCTCCCCCCTGAGAGTGTGTGGGGCGATGGCTGGTCTAACCTGTGCACACTGATTGCTCAATGTGCAACAGGTGTGCAGCCTCACCCAGCCCCACAGTCCAATCAGCCTGACTCTGGCCAGGTGAGGCTGCTTAAACCAGCCATCATCCACACACACTCCACAGTCCTGTACCTAAAGAAAGTCCCTTTAAGTCACTTTAGCTGTAAGTAGTAGCCATTGGTAATTAATGAATAGGTAATAGTTCAGTTGGTAGAGAATCCTAATGAGAACGTGACCTATTTGTTCATCTACCATATCTCTTGCTGTGTCCAGTCCTGTCTCTCCTCACATCTCCCATGTTATCTGCATCCCTCCTCTGTCTCCAACAGGTGGCGAAGGCGCTGAAGGTGTCCACCCCTCCCCTGAAGCTGACCATCACCTACCCTCACCGGTCCCCTATGAACAACATCCTCCTCTACCTCACCCACGTCTCCTCCAGCCCCCACGTACGTAGCATGCGTGCACACATGTACACTCGCGCTCACAACACGTCTATGTTGACGTGACGATGATAAGCATGTACATGTTTTTGGTGTTGATCAGGCTTTCCCTCCCTTTCTCTCTCTCTCCCTCTTTGTCTCTCTGTCTCTGTTGCTCCCTCTCTCTTTCTTTCTCTCTCCCTCTCTCTGTCTCTCCCTCTCTATGCCTCTCTCGGTCTCTCCCTCTCTTTTTCTGTCCCTCTCTCTCTCTGTCTCTCCCTCTCTCCATCTCTCCCTCTGTCTCTCTCTCTCTCTGTCTCTCTCTCTCTTTATCTCTCTCTCACAGGTCACATGTACTGCGGCCGATCAGATCAACCCACTATGGATCGGCTCTGAGAAAACCCATACGCCCAAAACTGCAAAGGAATCACTGAGCAATTACCTTGTGGTGAGTCCTTTGTTTGGTTATATGAATGACGTACGCTTCTTAGTGAGTGCGGCCATGCATGTTGTTGTTTTGACCAACATGCCTGATTGACTGTTGCAGAGCTGTGGGACCATCCCTTGTAAGTCATTTGACTGCATGATCTCCGAGGCTCTTCATAGTGAGGTCAACGTCACATTTAGAGTGTGGAAACCCACCTTTATCAAGGTAAGCAGATGTTTATTCATATTAATATATCTATTTTTTTTTTTTTCAAAGGGGAAATATATATATATTTATTTTATATTCCTCCTTTTTTTTCCAAATGTCTCCTTGTGAGTGAATTCTCAAGCGTTGTTGTCGTCGTCTTTTTCATTTTACTTCAAAGGCTGAGTTTTCGAGCTTGTACATGATGGTGAACGGCACCCTTAAAACCCGGGACGGTCTGTTTTTGCTGACCAGCGATAACAACGCCCGGAATGTAAGTAACGTTTTTTTTTTTCTCTTGTAAGCACAGTGTGGTGTTTATATCTTTGTTATCAAAAGAAAAAGTATTTGTTTTTGTTTAAAAATAATTATATATTACTGTTTGTAAAAAACACACATCATATATGTTTGTGTCTATTGCATCCGCACATGTGTTAAGGTGTGTTCTTGTGTGTCTGCTCACCTGGGTTTCAGGTGAAAATTCAGGTGTCCAAGGAGGCCGTAGGAGGAATCCCTTGGTGGATAATTCTGATCAGCATCCTGATAGGACTGCTTATCCTAGCGCTGGTCATCTTCGCACTCTGGAAGGTAAATATACATGTGTATACCGGTATATATGGCTCTTGCAGTACCATGAGTGCATATATTCTGAGCCCCGACAATGCCATGGTCTGCCATTTGAGCTACACAAGTTAAAGTGCATGCCAGGGTATCTTCAACAAACCTAAAGTCCTTTTAATTATTGTATTGAAATACTAAAATGAGAAAATACTCCTAGTACTTTAGAAACAGGACCTTAGCAAGGATTCTTGATTGCATGCAATGAGAATATATTGTGGCTAAGGTTCTATAACTGGGTTTGTCTGCTTTTTCCAGATGAACTTCTTCAAGAGGAAAACTCTGGAGGACAGGAAGGAGGACATGATGGACTGAGTGGTGACCAGAGGCCAGCACTAAGCACCAGCAGTAGCAGCAGCTCGGTGGGCCAAGGTTACCAGGCCACACAGACAATGGAAGTAGGCCTACAAAATCAGCAGCTGGACGGACTGCGTCACATGCTTTAAGTCACACATCTGCCTCACTGGTGTTTAGACAGACATAGACTGTACAGGCTATTGACTACTTCCACTCACTCACGCCTGGGCAAAGGAGTGTTGTCCCTCCAACAATAACCATATAAAGACAATCCCAATAGTCAGGTAAGATAAAAAAAATAATAAATGTCTTATTGATTGTTAAATTTCATGTTTGTCGTAGTTTCCTGCAGATTCACGTCACCGGGCCAAATACATGTTTTTTTGTCATATTATTTGAAGATGCTGTTGAACCTTAGTCAGCATTTACTCTCACCATCAACCTCTGGTCAGTTCATGACATTAGGAGAGAATGGTAAAGTATACAGGAGGAGATAAGATGTAGTTGGTAGGTGTCCAGAACCACTTGTACATACCATATCTGCTCGTAAAGATATAGCTGTTGCACAAATGTCACCAATAGTTGCATACACATTTAATTAGCTAAACTGCTATTAAAATAAAACATATACTCAGGTTTTGAGATCATCCACTTTCAAAACCAGTTTCAAAATGATTTATATATGTATATTATGTTGCTATCTTAAGAACAGCAAAGAGATTCTCCTCAGAAATGATATGTGAGCTAAGTGGGCTTAATGGATCAAACATGTATTTTGTGATTTGTAAAGGATAGATAGACATTTATACATGTAGAATACCAATGTCCTAAACTAAACAGAGGTTGTTTAGAATCCTGTATTAGTTTTGCTTGGTTATTTTAATTGAAACACTGTTAATTTCAGCCTTTTACATATTTTGTTCCTTAAGTTTAGCCATTTTAAATATGACAAATTCCTCATCCTCTTATTCCCAATGTTGGCTTTCTACACTGATTTTCACAACGTTTTTTTTTCACAAAGTAAAGGTGCAGAATGTATGCTTATATTTTTTATACCATTTTAACTAAGTTGATTTGTAAAGCAGGATAGAATATTAATAATCTTGTATTAACTTTGTCTGTAATTATCGTTTTGGTTACTTGGGATACAGATAGCCAACAGACTGCACCTTTGAAAAAATATATATATCTTTGATTGTACTGTAAATGCAAATGGACGCTCAAATATGTAAAGCTTTAAATGTACAAAGTGTGTTTGCCACAACTCATTATTTAAGACAAAACTGTTTTTTTACAACTTATTCACCGACTTACTTGGTCCTGAAAACGGACAGATATTGCTCAGGTGATACAATGATAAGATAATAACTATGATTAAGAATATTTTATTGCATACAAGAGTTGTTAGGCAGATGTAAGCATTTCACATGCTACAAAATTATGTAAATATCGTTCTTATTTTTGGATTAAAATTCTGATTCTGTTAATTCTGTAGTCAAAGATAAATGAAAAAAGAGGGTGTGATTCCACTATTTCCCATCATCTTATATTATTTACGGTATGTTATTTGTGACGTTTGTTAATTTCAATGAATATCATGTCCAAGTCTGATTGAGCAAAACAAAAAGAGCAAAGCATATTTGTGCTATGAATTAACAAAGAATATTCCTACCTATACAGGTGGATACAAACATTTGTATTATTTGTAAGGTACATTCTGATAATTATCCATCACTGTTCACCAGCTGTTGTTTTATGATCCACATCTTCTCGTGACAGAGATTTGCATTTTAATGTCACAAATCACCGTATATTTGGCACACAACCCAATTTAATTTTTATTTAGTTTGTTTGCACAGCTTTGCAGTTGGTGAAACTTTCGTTATTTTACGATCTTTGGTGGTGATTCGGTTTTAATCCCTTTTTTTTTCTTCAATAATGATATTCAACAGTTAAAACCAAAATGCAGGAAGGAGGAGGCCATTATTTGAATACGTTTAACTTTCCACTGTTGAAATCAAGCACATGTTATGAAATGTATGTGTAGAATATGTAGCGTTTCTAGGAATGGTGTGTGGCCAAACTGGGCTAGGATGCATCAAGGCAAAGGTCTTGCTGAGGAAGAGCAGGTTAAGAATGAAGTCCAATGTTATTGTTGAGATTCCCAATGCTCTACACTGCTGTGAAGTTATCATTGTAATGCACTGGTTTGTCATGCTTTCTCATCAGCATGAAAAAACTGAACTGAGTCTGATGTAGAAAAAAATAAAGATTTTTGATGACTATGTATGTAGTGATTTTTATTTTTTTCTGCTTTTTCAACTATTTCCCTCTTTCCAGCAGTCCAGGTTGTTCCACTCCCTTTCATCTCCTTCGTGTGGTCGGGTGAGGGCTGTGTGTATGTTGCTAGATGTTTTTGTTTGTTTATTTGTTTGTGTGAGTATTGTGTATAGCCCTATTTTTCTTTAGTAAGGGTCCTCCTGTGTGTGTCTGTGTACATCAGCTCAGCTGTACATAGCATTACGTTAGAAAAATGACATAATACCAACGGTCTGAGCGGCGTCCTGTAATCATCGCCCCCTAGTGTCGCTTTACAGTACTTTAGATGACAGACGGCAGGGGAAGCGAAGGGATCCATCTTGCCAGACAGGAGGCGAGGTAGCCCGCCTTTGAGTTGTATCTCTAAAAGCTTCTTATTCCTCATTCTCATCCTGGGGAGCCGAGGGGCGCTGAGTCTCTGGCTGTAGGATGTCCCGACATGAGGGTGAGTGAGAAATGCTACCTCTGGTGTTAATGTAACCTGGTAACGTGGCTGCTCTGTACTCAGTAGCTGTAACGTTAGTCCATGACTCGTAGTTGTGACCACCGGTCATACGAGGCTGGTTCTGAAACGAGCCATCTGGCAACAGATAGAAGTGTTATTATCATAGACATTACCATTATCATGATCATTTTCAAAGTAGTTATCATTATCATGATCCTAGTCATTACAAAACAGTGCTGTCCCGGTTGGTGTCTCTAGTCTCTACTCCATCCAGCTTCTCTACAGGATCATTAGCTAACGGTGCTAGCACTTAGCTTGCGCTAACGTTGTTAGCACTTAGCCTGAGCAAACGGTGTTAGCACTTAGCCTGAGCTAACGGTGCTAACACTTAGCCTGAGTTAACGCTGCTAGCACTTAGCCTGAGCCAACACCAGAACCTTTCCAAAGGCTAGCGGACAAGCTAACGTATGACAACGCAAATAAGTCCGCTATAGTTCCGCAGTTAAAAGTGACTGCTCGGCTCTTGTATACCTGATCAGTAGGTTCTGATGTGCACCAGGACTGTAGGTTCTGATTTGTCCATGGACAGTAGGTTCTGATGTGTACCAGGGCAGTAGGCTCTGATGTGTAACGTTACCAGGACAGTAGGTTCTGATGTGTACCAAGACAGTAGGTTTCGATTTTAACCAGGACAGTTGGATCTGATTTTCATACATATCAGTTCTGTTCTGCTTTTAGAGCCTTGTGTTATTAGTTATTAATGCTTCTAGTTAAACGTCCTTAGGTCCTGTCTGGTGTGGTAGACTTCTGTATTACTTCTATATTACTTCTATATGTCAGGGAATGAATGTCATAGACACAAAGTCCTTGGCCTGTATAGGGAACTACCAGTGAACAATTTAACACCAGGGGCAAGGACGGTTTTCCATTACTTCATATTTGAGCTAAATGAGTCCATACTGTTCACACTAGAAGCATTTCTAGTTGACAAAAAGGCACAAACAAATTATTAACAGGACAACTTGTCAGTGTTCCTTGGATCACCACAGCTGTGTTAAAGTGGTGATGGACATATAGACTTTCAGTAGAATCGAGGTGAATGCTAAAACAGTTTGTTAAAAGTTCTACTTGTCTTGATTTAAAGTCCAATACGCAAGCTTGCACAACATACCCAACAACTATTTGCTCTTTAGTTGTACTCCCTGCAACTTCTTAAATGTTCTTAAACACAGCATATCGCTGGTAAAGCACACGCTAACTAGCCAATGTTTTCGATAGCCTAGCATTAGATCACTGAATATATTCTCGTCATCTGTCATTCCGCAGGTGTGAGCTGCGATGCATGTTTGAAAGGGAACTTCCGAGGGAGGCGCTTCAAGTGTCTGATCTGCTACGACTACGACCTGTGTGCTTCATGCTACGAGGGCGGTGCTACGACCACCAGGCACACCGCAGAGCACCCCATGCAGTGCATACTAACCAGGGTAGACTACGGTAAGAGCGTGGCTGGCAGTAGCATGTGACCAGCAGTAGCCACGTCTCTTGCTGTGGCTACTGCTGGCCTAAACTGCAGCACTGAGTGACATCCGAAGTGGCAGTGTGCTCCCAGATCTGGGTGGACACCGCCACTTGTGATGTCACTATAGGGTTGATTTTAAAATGGCTTGTTATGGCTAACCAACATCAAACTTGTGGTAAAATAGGAGCCCTTTTTAAAGTGCTCATACTATGGGATATACCTTAAGCTTCAGTAACTGTTTGCTCACCTTGACTCTTTGTATAAAACTAGAAAGTATCAGGTCTGGAGTTGATTGTTGTTTGGATTTTTCATGGTCACCGGTGTAATTTAGTCGTTTACCTAGTCTTCCTCTGCAACACCTTAGCCATTACCATGATGCATCTTAGCCCAATTTGGCTGTACGCCATTCATAGAAACGCTACATACTCTACACATAAATTAAATGACATGTGCTCGATTTCAACAGTATATAAATATTAAAAGACTAAACTAGTCTTATCGATTCCAGTATTAAAGGAATGGCCTCCTCCGTGCATTTTGGTTTTATCTCTTGCAATTTGGTAATGAAGAAAAATAAAAACCAAGAAAAAGGCCTAAAAACAATTCTCCATCAAAGAACGTAATAATGACAGTTTAACCTTCTGCCAGGCCATGCAAACAAAATGGATAACCAAGACCGATGTAACTCTAATAACACCGACCATGTGTGCCACATCTCTGCCGTGATGCGTGAAGTCAGCCGACATCTGATGCATCACATGCATCTATTTTTTTTTCAAATGGGCTGGGGCGATAATCCCAAGAGGTTGTGTCCCTCTCTCGTCCCAGACTTGTATTACGGAGGGGACAACTTCTCGGTCGAGCAGCCCCAGTCCTTCACCTGTCCCTACTGCGGCAGGATGGGCTACACCGAGACCTCCCTGCAGGATCACGTCTCCTCCGAGCACGCAGAAACCTCCACCGAAGTGGTGAGGACTTTGACATGGGACTGTAATACTCTCACACCACACTGCGTTCAAACCCTTTTTTTTCCCCCCCAACTAAATTGTTGTCAATATTTAAAAGAACATTTTTAAATAGACCCCGTTGCCGGGACACTGTTTGGATTAATTTAGTATCTCGTTAGAAGTTTCCTTTTTATTTAATGTTTAGTTTTATTGCATTTTATAATTAAGTTTGTGTCTATGAAATTGACAAATGCTAATCTGTGAGTATATTTTAAAATACTTTGAGAGTCTTTTAAAGTACACACTCTGTGTGCATATAAACTGAGCCCAGTTTATATTTCATTATTATATACGCCTTTTTGAGTCAGTCCTAGATTCTTCAACTTCACTTCATCCTCCCTGGTTCTCATATCAACTCCTCAGCATGCCTCGCCGCGTTCCTAAGGAGCATTTTCAACCACACTAGACTCAACTCTTTCTCCTACTCCCTCTAACGCTCTCTTGTTTTAGATCTGCCCCATATGTGCAGCGTTGCCAGGAGGAGACCCCAACCATGTGACCGATGACTTCACGGCCCATCTCACGCTGGAACACAGGGCGCCCAGAGATGTTATATCCTTCCTGTGCGCTGCGTGCTGATGTGCCGCAAGCCCACTAGATCCATTGACCATCCATTCGTTTTTTGTTTTTTTTCTTTCCGGGAGCCAGGCACTGTATTAGGGCAGCAGCTCGAGTCATTAATATATCAGTTATTTATTTGATTAATGATTTAGTCTGTGAAATGGCATAAAGGATTGCACCACAACACCAAAGTGAGCTCATTTAGCTTGCCATGCCCAACAAGCAGCCAATAAAAACTCAATCATTCGTTTTGTATCGATCGGAACCCGAGACGGGAAACGCACACGGAATGCGTGCGTGTCTGCCGCTCTATACGCGGCAGAGACTTGTACTTGACAAGCGTCCCGGGCAGAGTTCGGCCCCCCCCCGGTCGGACGGAGTGGCTTTTTTGGAGTCCACTGATGGCTGCGGCCGCTGCGTCCGTGACTGAGCCCTTAACCATCGCTCTCCACGACGAGTCCAGCAGCGTGCGCCACGTGCGCAGGATGTTCCACCCCGGCCGCGGGCTGGGCGGGCCCCGGGCGCGCCGCACCAACATGCACTTTACCAGCGGCTCCACGGGGGGCCTGTCCTCCTCCACCTCCTCCTCGCAGAGCTCCACCTACACCCCCGGCAACAGGGAGGCCATGGACCCTATCGCAGGTAACCTTTTAACGCACGTCTGTGGTCCCGTTACACAGCCCTGTTGGTAGATAACACGGTGTCCTTACACAGCCCTGTTAGTAGTGAATACAGTCTATATAGGCTCATTACACAGCCCTGTTAGTAGTGAATACAGTCTAT
>JAOPJO010000118.1:6024911-6036930 GCA_027123675.1 Molva macrophthalma | reverse complement strand
ACCCCCCGCGCTCCCACCCCGCGGGGGCCGGCCGGGGGGGGGGGGGCGGCCCTAAGAGAGTTGAGTTACTCTACTGATAACTTTAGTAAGTAGAATACTGCAATCAGTGGCAGGAGGAACTCACAGCATAGCCTCGCCAAGTGACTGCACCACCCCCCCCCCCAATCTCTTATGAAGTCGACTCTGATGAAGAAGTTTATCCTAATAATCAGTATGGTCCCTCTTACTGGGGAGATAGGTACGGTGCATGTGAGCCACAGTCCTTTTTAGAGGGAGAGAATTCCAGTGTAAGACTTTATAAATGAACACTAGAACGAATATATTTTGCGAACAGGTTGCACACATCCAAAAGGTAACCCGAGTACGTAATGTAGATTTAACTGCTGTGCAGCGCCACACACCACTAACCTAAGTTGGTTACGTTTATTTTTGTATCTTTGGGTATATTTAAATGATTTAATTTTTCTATTTGAGGAGTTATTATTGCTTTATAACACATTCACTTGCGTACAGGTATTGATTTGCACATTGTACACATTTTTTTTATTTTGTTTTTACTGTTGGTATTTGTGTTGCATTATATGTGTTACTTTTACTGTTGGATATCAGATTTGATGAATTTATTTTAATGCACTTCAAAGTATTTTGCCAATGCATTGTGAAAACAGTAAACTCAACCCATGAGTATTTAAGTTATAATTATCATTGATTGTATTGCCAAGTATAATCTTTACAAAGTAATTTCTTTTTCAAAGCAGGATTGTATTTCCGGTCTAAAAACATATCTAAAGCTAAAATGATTGATGTCGCCGCATGACACTGTTCTTATATTGTCGTTTGAAACAGTACATACCAATAATATCTTGTGCCTTTTAAATTTGTATAATTCCTGAGTGTTGGAACTGAAGATAAAGCTGACTTTTATTGTGTAATCATAAATAAGGCGGCGAATGGTGAAAAAGGGAATGAATAAAGTAAAATCAAAATGTTTTTAGCACTACGTGGCCTTTGTTACATGGCAAGTGTCTTATTTGTTAAAGTAATACACATTTAAAATAATAAATGGGTATATTTCAATTATGATTCTAATGTTTCATTAAAGTTCGACAGTTTTTATCCATTATGGTATGAATGGCCTGATTGAGAATAATAATAATACTTATCTTTTAGCCTACCATAGGGATTGGCAGGTTTTTCCCGTTTTCTTTCTACTGTTGCCTACAGCAGCGAGTGCATATCTGTATCTCACACATTTTAGGGTTATCCCTACTCATCACGTAAGTAACAAGTTTTGCCACGTACATTATACGCTTATTAACAGGTGTTGGCGAGAGAGACTTTCGGTTAAGGGATATCCGTTTCCGTTACATGATTCAGCTATTGTTTTCTCAATTTTTCGTAAAAACTCCTCATTTATTCTCCTTTTCGTTGGTGTTGTTATTTTTGTCTTATCGCCCCGGAGCCTGTTAACTGGCGTAGACAGCTCATAGGAAGTATAAGAACGGAAATTGCGTTTCGGTAGCCCGTGATAACGCTACAATACAGGATCCTCTCCCAGACTACCTATTAACGCCTACCGCCATGGCAAGGACTGCCTATTTCCCCGCCTCTTAACCAAGGAATGTGAAACTCACCTGCCGGTTCTTTCTTCATTCATTCAGAATGAATTACTTAAATGACTCACCCACCTGGAGGAACTTTTCCTGGACGCTTCAGTAGAAATATCTAGCAATTTTCTTAGCCGTGACATTACTTTAATAATATACTATAATATACCAAACCATCAGCAGCACACACTACGTTTTACAATGGACGAATGTTGTATGTCTGATGAACAAAAGGAACAACACAGGATACATGTTGAAATACAAGAATTTAAGTTTCTCTTAAGAATTTAAGTTTCTCTTAGGCAAGTCTGCCGTGGGCTACGGTAGTTGAAAAATGGTCGCCCAACACATTTTGGACTGGTTGACTTCCACGCATTGACTGATGAACTAATGCATCTGAGAATCTAGATGAAACTTAGAAATGTCTTTCATTTATTGAATGTGAAATACAATGTTCATTGCGAATAAATGCGATAATGCAAATCAATATAATATTTGTGGAGGCAAGCAGCCTACTTATCAGAAATATAAAGTAACCCTAACCCTAACCCTATCAAGAAGGCAAGATCATATCAACCGGGCCAGTTGATATGATCTTGCTAGTTTTAGGGTCAGCCTTAGCTAGGGCTAAACCTAGTTAATTCCCAGTGCAGTTATAGTGCAACTAAACGTGGGTTATTATAATCCTTTCTGTTTCCATTCTCTCAAGTCTTGAGAGGATGGGGTTAGTGTAAGACTAGGTTCAGCCTAGTCTCATAAGTCAAACTTTAGATTAAAGATCTGGCCAGTTTGATGAGACAATTGTTGACATGTTTATGTTAGGATGTAAATCTGCCACAATTTTCGTTCAACTCAGCTCCTCTTGCCATGTAGACGCATTCCGGTACTGGGCAATTGGCCATCAATTGACATCCATTATATTCCAAACGAGTGTTTAGCAGCTCCCATAGCTGTAACTTGGTTTGTCCAACACAATTAAGTGCACATTAACCGCTCTGGCTAGGTAGCTTTCTCCAGGAGTGCCAACAAACAAACAAATCAATCAAGTTTTGATTATGCGATTCTACACACCACTGCGCATGCTCACGGAGGCGCGCAGTTAGACATATGGGTGACGATAGTGGCTGCTTTATAGCCAGTGTGAAACTTCTAAATTCTGAATGCAGAGCAACATTTCAATAAGTTGTCAGTGTAAAATTAGGAGGGTGTGTTTTTGAACTGATATGAATGCAGCATAAGCGTTCTGTGTTTACACACCACTGCGCATGCTCACGGAGCGAGCAGTTCCAATTCTTGAATGTTAAATGTCTTGATCATGAGCACATTGATCAATTTTGGATCAAAATGGGGATTTTTTATTTCTTCGCCTACCGCCATGCCAAGGACTGCCTATTTCCCCGCCTCTTAACCAAGGAATGTGAAACTCACCTGCTGGTTCTTTCCTTATTGACGAAGAATAAGGAAGAATTAATGCCTTACATTAACTTTTCCCGGACGCTTTAGTTGAAATATCTAGCAATCTTCTTAGTCGTGAAATTGCTTTAATAATATAGGCCTATTATAATATACCAAACCCTCAGCAGCACACACTACGTTTTACAATGGGCGAATGTTGTATGTCCGATGAACAAAAGGAACAACACAGGACACATGTTGAAATACAAAGAAGGCTTCGTCGTGATGAAGAGGAATCAAACCGAGAATTAAAGTTGCTTCTCTTAGGTAAGTCTGCCGTGGGTTCCGGTAATTGAAGTGGTCGCCCAACACATTTTGGACTGGTTGACTTCCACGCATTGACTGATGAACTAATGCATCTGAGAATCTAGATGAAACTTGGAAATGTCTTTCATTTATTTAACGTGAAATACAATGGTCAATGCGAATAAATGCGATAACTCAAATCAATATAATATTTGTGGAAGCAAGCAGCCTACTTACAAGAAATATAAAGTAACTATCAAGAAGGCAGAATCTTGCATGACAAATATGCGAAGACAACTTCTTGAATGATGCTCATTTATGGGGCTTTTTTTATTGTATTTTTGGCAACACTGTGTTTGTTGACTATATAATGACGATTTGATAAGTGAAGCATTCACTTATAAATCAATTATTGCTCTGTCGGGGTGTGTGTGTGCGTGCGTGCGTGCATGTAAGTATGTGCGTGTATGTCACAAACGTCATATCTCGGTCACGCTTTGATCCTAGTCCATTTTTCGTCTTCCGTATTTCTCTGATGTGCCCAGGGACCGGGGAAAGTGGGAAGAGCACTTTCATCAAGCAGATGAGAATCCTCCATGGCTCTGGATACACAGAGGCGGAGAAAAGAGGCTTGGCTCTGGATACACAGAGGCGGAGAAAAGAGGCTTTGCTCGTCTCGTGTTTCAGAACATGGTCACTGCCATCCAGGCACTCATTAGTGCCATGGAGATGTTACACATCGACTACATTGACAAAAATAACATTGTGAGATACTTTTGTAATTTCTTTGTAAATGCACACACTCATGCTCCCACTTACGCACACATGCACCCACAAACCATCCATTCCATAATATTTGAGATGAGTTGGTGCTTTTAGGGTTAGCCTGACCCTAAATGTAACCCTCATCCATTTGGCACAATCTAAACTAGACTACAGTTGGTTTATACTTCTTTTGTGTTTGCCATTCATTCCTTTAGCTTTGAGAGGACTTGGGCTTAGTTTTAGGGTCAGCCTTAGCTAGTGCTGAACCCAGTTCATTCCCAATGTAGTTACAGTACAACTAAACTTGGGTTATTATAATCCTTTCTGTTTCCATTCTCTCCATAAGTCTTGAGAGGACGGGGTTAGTGTAAGAGTAGGTTCAGCCTAGTCTCATAAGTCAAACTTTAGATTAAATGATTTGGTCAGTTTGATAAGACAACTGTTGACATTGTCTATGTTAGGATGTAAATCAGCCACAATTTTTGTTGATTCAGCTCTTGCGATGTAGACGCATTCCGAAACTGGGCAGTTAGCCATCAATTGACATCCATTATATTCCAAACGAGTGTTTAGCAGCTCCCATAGCTGTATCTTGGTTTGTCCAACACAATTAAGGGCACATTAACTGCTCTGGCTAGGTAGCTTTCTCCAATAGTGCCAACAAACAAAAACATCCACATGTTTTGATTATGCGATTCTACACACCACTGCGCATGCTCAAGGAGGCACGCTTTTAGACATCTGTGTGACGATAGTGGCTGCGTTATAGCCAGTGTGAAACTTCCGAATTCCGAATGCAGAGCAACATTTCAATAAGTTGTTAGTGTAAAATGAGGTGGGTGTGTTTTATAACTGATATGAATGCAGCATAAGCGTTCTGTGTTTACACACCATTGCGCATGCTCACAGACTTAGAGACAGACTGAGACGCGAGCAGTGAGGATTCTTGAATGTTAAATATCCTGATCATGAGCACATTGGTACATTTTGGATCAAACTGTGGATTTGTTATTTCTTCGACCCACTGGTTGCAATGGACGGGCTCAGTGGGGAAAAGTAAAATTTGTTTTCAGTTGACTCGTTCTACTGAATTTACATTCTTACAACCGGGAACTGATTACTTAATTTAGATTCAGAAGTAAATATTAATGGTTAGGGTTAACCCTATCCCTGGCCCTATCCCTGGCCCTAACCCGGTCAATGGAATTCTTCGTTGTTGTTCTTCTTGTCATGTTCTTATTCTTTTGGCTCCAGGGACTGTTATCCAACGTATACAGCTCATAGGAAGTCAGAGAATGGAAATTGCGTTGCGGTAGACCCTGGATAACGGGACACTTCATGACAATCCATGATCTCTCAGCCTGTAGGTTTATAGTCTGTGTGTGTGCCAGGTCCTGGCGGAGAGGCTGAGCCAGCTCCAAGCAGGCCAGGTGTCTGTTCTGGAGCCCTGGCAGGTGGACGCCATCCGCAGGGTGTGGAACGACCAAGGGGTCCGCAAAAGCTTCCAACGCAGGAGGGAATTCCAGCTCTCTGACTCTGCCCAATAGTGAGTGAAACACACAACTGGCAAGAATTTTGCCACAGACACCCAGTTCGTAAAATTCACAGTACTGCAAATGCAAGGGCTTTCATCAGTGGGCGTAGGTAATTTAAAGCCATACTTTTATTTGCAATTGTTATATGTAATTGTATGTGTTAATACTATTTTATAATGATATATGTTTGTACTGTCTACCCTATTGTTCATATATTGTATTGTGTTTTTCATTAATTAAGTAAGTAGGTAACCACTAGACTGCCCTGTCTGCTGTGTGTCTGTGTGTGTTCTTCAGCTACCTGAGTGATTTGGACAGAATCACTGCTCCGTCGTACATCCCCACGCTGCAGGACATTCTACGAGTCAGAGTGCCCACCACGGGTATCATAGAGTACCCCTTCGACCTGGAGGTTGTTAAGTTCTGGTAGGTCCCTTCAGGCCAGGTCACACTTCACGTTAGAGTCCATTTTATTTGTATTGCCCTTTAATCCCAGTTGTACGACACCCCCCCTCCCCTACCCTGTACATAAAGAAAAATGAAAACCAGAATGAAACAAATCACTGATGAATGACAGTTGCATCCAAGATTGTATAATAATAATAATAATAATAATAATAATTATTATTATTATAATAATAATTATTACGCAAGCCACAGCTTGCTGGCCAGCCCATACCTCTCTCTTTGTTTACAAGAATCGATTAAACATCAGAGCTACGCTATACACACCAGGCACTTGACTCGCAGGAAAATTAAAGCGAGCTGCGCTAGATAAAAAGACGCGAGCCCCCATCCACTATAGATATAAAAAGACACTAGATGGCACGCCAAAGAAGGCGTTTGCCCATGAACGCGACGCCAAAGCCTGTAGTCCGCTGAACCGCCTTCAAACCCAGCTTTGTTAGAAGCTGGGTTTGAGCTGGGAGAACACTTTTTTATCCAAAGCATCTTACAATAAGTGCATTCAACCATGAAGCTACAACCCAAAAAGTGCAGGAATTATGGGAGTACATAATTCATAATTAGGTCTACCTAAAGTCCTCTTCTTGAATAGGTCTATTCTATGGGTCATTTGATACAGGATGGTGGATGTGGGAGGCCAGCGCTCGGAGCGGAGGAAGTGGATCCATTGTTTTGAGTCCGTAACCACCATCATTTACCTTGTCGCCCTCAGCGAGTACGACCAGGTCCTCTATGAAAATACGAAGGAGGTAAGGGCAAAGAAATGTTTTGTTTCTCAGACAGGTTTAAGAGGAGAGGAAGTCGATGATACTATTCATCCTGTCCAGAAGCTTGGCTGTTGATTGATTTTTTCAAGCTATTTTCTCGTTTTCTGATCTTCTCAGAATCGACTGGAAGAGAGCAAAGCTTTATTCAGGACTATTGTCTCCAACCCCTGTTTCCAAGAGACCAACTTCATCCTCTTCCTCAACAAAACAGACCTGCTGGAGGAAAAGATCCCACATTCCCACTTGGTGGACTATTTCCCCAGGTTCAGAGGTCTGACATATGCGCACATCAATGATGTTGATTTAAACCTGCAATATCTCCTTTTTTTTACAGCAGCTACTCCATTGAAAAATATCTGAACCACAAATTTCCAAAAGAATTAAACTTACACATCCACGAGTCAATCTATCTAGGGAATGTTGACCCCCTCTATGAACTCCGAACCCCCCCACTCCACCACTGTGGGAAAATCTTGACACTAGAATCGTCGCATATGATGTAACAATAAGAACTGACAACAGTTTTTTCAAGTTGGTAATAAGGTCATGTTAATAAAAAGTTTGCTGTTAGCTGGCGGGAAGACCTGCTTGCAGATCTCCTTGGTTGCCAAGGATTGCCTTGGTTGCCTTGGTTTCCGTAGTCAATAACGCGAGTCTCTTCACGTCATTCACAAGTCATCTACAACTCTTTCATCCAGGGCCCCGGGGAGACGCTACTGCAGCGAAGGAGTTCATCCTACAGATGTATAAGGAGCAGCACGCCGACCACCTGACGAAGCTCTACCATCACTTTACCTGCGCCACAGACACGGAGAACATCCGACGCGTCTTCAAAGACGTCAAAGACATTGTCTTCAAGATCAACATATTGCAATTTAACTTACATTGACTGAGAAAGATTGGGAAGCAGTCATTTTTTGTATTTTTTTGAGTGGGGGGGGGGCGTTGTGCAATCTGTTGCAGATAACAGATTACTGATTACATGTTAAATGAATGTAACTGACAACGTGCCAAAGCCTGTGTGCTCCAACTGATTAGCCAGCGGACACAGCGACAAAATGCAGGGTTATAGGACCAAGGCAGGAAGAGATAAGTTACAGATCCGTCAGTAACTCGCTTTATAGTTAGTTGCACATTTGATTTCGATGGACGGGTATGTGTCCATGGTCAATAGTGTTTATATTGATGTTTTTATTTATGGCGCTCACGGGTGAAAGATAGGGAGCCCCTTAAGGGACCTGCATAGAAGAAAGAAAAAAAATAAAGTATATGCGGTGTAAAGAAAATGCACGGTAAAAAAACAAGTTGCTGTTAAAAAAAAACTAATCGCATGTAAACAAGAAATCTGTGTTAGAAAACACAAACAAATATGGAAGCCCATTTCCGCCAGTAAAAACAAAAAAAAAGATGAAAACTTATTCTTGAAAATAAAAATATCCCCATGGTCAGTCATAATTATGAGAGAAAAAGTAAAAATTATGAGATAAAAAGTGCATGTGCATGGCGCTGTCTTCAAAGGTCCCCTCATCACCCCGCTGGCTGGCCTAACCGTGCAACCAATATAAAATCTTGAATAAGGTAACTATTACAGGTGACTTTTGTAAATGTTAGACGTTAGATATAATTGTAAAGTATTTTAATCAGTCCATTGTTGCAGCTAAACAAATTACAACAGTGTTGTAAATGTAGCTTTGACAATATAACTGTCAATGAACACATACGCTATTTTAAAAAATGCGTTTTGGGCGTTTTGGAGAGTTTTAGGAAAGAGGGGGGCGTGTTATCTCCGTGGTTGCGAACCATGCCAACTTTATGATACTTTTTTAGTACCGTCGTTGTAACTGTTATGAGTGTGATAATAAGCGATGTTGTATATGAAATCCGCCACACACCGTAGCGTTATAGGTGTCCGGGAAGCCTAACCCCCCCTCGGACGCGGACATTAAATAAATCGCTGCTCAGACGGAACTTCACCATCCACACACACCGTAGCGTTATACTATATGTCTCCGGGAAGCCTAACCCTCGGACGCGGGTATTAAATAAATCGCTGCTCAGACGGAGCTTCACCATCCACACACACCGTGGCGTTATACAATAAGTGTCCGAAAAGCCCATCTTTCTCGCGGACACCGCAGTTAACCGCTGCCGAGACAGAGCTCCACACGTCCACACAAACCGCGCCGCCTGTGCCCCTTGGTCGTGACGTCAGACTACCTCGGAAAAGGTAGTCTGACGTCACGAAAGAACGCATCCTGCGTTCGCAGCAAAGTGGAACGTTCACATAGTGTTTTGGGGAGATTTGCAAAAACATAGGATTTTACCCCTTTTTTCTCTAAATTGGGGACTTATTTCAGTAACTGTGATAAAATGGCATAGATGACTATGTTTACGATCATATAAGACAAAGTACCATGTTTAAAACGAAACAAAAGTGGTTTTGGGTTCAATGGCTCTTTAAAATAATTAATGGGTATATTTCAGTTAGGATTCTAATGTTTCATTAAAGTTCGACCGTTTTCTTTATCCATTGTATGAACTGCCTGATTGAGAATAATTTGCTTATTAAAGCAGTTCCGTGAATAAAATGATCAGCCTCCGAATTCCTCTACCCGACACCTAAAACTCTACTATAGCCTATAGTAGAGTTTTAGGAGCCCATGGTGATTGGCAGGTTTTTCCCGTTTCCTTTCTACTGTCCAACAGTAGCGAGTGCATATCTGTATCTCACTAACAAAAGCCTGTTCCCTACACATCACCTAAGTAACAGGTTTTGCCACATGAATTGTTCGCATATTAACTGACGACGGAACGACTTATACAAATGGGTGTTATTGGCGAGAGAGAAGACTGTTGGTTACGGGATATCCGTTTCCGCTACATGAATTTGTTATTGTTTTGTCAAAAGTTTCGTGAAAACTCGACATTTATTCTCCTTGTCATTGTTGTTATTTTTTGTCATGTTCTTATTCTTATCGCTCCGGAGCCTGTTAATTGGCGTGAACAGCTCATAGGAAGTATCAGACCGGAATTTGCGTTGCGGTAGCCCGCGATAACGCTACAATACAGGATCCTCTTCCAGACTACCTGTTAACGCATACCGCCATGCCAAGGACTGCCTATTTCCCCGCCTCTTAACCAAGGAATGTGAAACTCACCTGCAGGTTCTTTCTTCATTGACGAAGAATGAGGAAGAATTAATGCCTTAAATGACTCACCTACCTGGATGAACGGACGCTTCAGTTTAAATATCTAGCCATCTTCTTAGTCGTGACATTGCTTTAATAATATAGGCCTTTTATAATATAACAAACCCTCAGCAGCACACACTACGTTTTACAATGGGCGAATGTTGTATGTCTGATGATCAAAAGGAAAAGCACAGGATACATGCTGAAATAGAAAGAAGGCTTCGTCGTGATAAAAAGGAATCACACAGAGAATTAAAGTTGCTTCTCTTAGGTAAGTCTGCCGTGGGCTCCGGTAATTGAAGTGGTCGCCCAAAACAATTTGGACTGGTTGACTTCCACGCATTGACTGATGAACTAATGCATCTGAGAATCTACATATAACTTAGAAATGTCTTTCATATATTTAATGTGAAATACAATGGTCAATGCGATAAATGCGATAATGCAAATCAATATAATATTTGTGGAGGCCAGCAGCATGCTTACCAGAAATATAAAGTAACTATCAAGAAGGCAAGATCATATCATCATATCAACAGTTGATATGATCTTGCGTAACAAATATGCGAAGATAACCTCTTGAATGATGCTCATTTATGGGCATTTTTTTATTGTATTTCTGCAACATTGTGTTTGTTGACTATATACTGACGACTGAAGCATCCACTTATATATCACTTCTTGCTCTCGTGTGTGTGTGTGTGTGTGTGTGTGTGTGTGTGTGTGTGTGCTCGTGGTCTAGTGTGTGTGTGTGTGTGTGTGTGTGTGTGTGTGTGTGTGTGAGTAAGTAACGTGTCAGGGCAACAGGAAAAGGCTGTGAGAGCTGTGTCGTACATGCATTAGTGCGCCAATACATGCTCACATGCGCTTTCACACACACACACACACACACACACACACACACACGCACACACTGTTAATGTGAGAATGATGGAGGGGGCTATGACCTTCATGAGAGCGCACCACACAGTGCTTTCATACCTTCACAGCAGGGCTAAAAGTGACTCAGGGATATGTGCTCGCTTGTAGAAGCTATTTAATCACTGCACTGTCAAGTGTTACTGTGGGTACGGAACAGTCATACTCTAAGAGCCTAACCTGTAAATATCTTTTTTGCGTAATGAATTTCTTTGTACATAACATTGTGTGTGTGTGTGTGTGTGTGTGTGTGTGTGTGTGTGTGTGTGTGTGTGTGTGTGTGTGTGTGTGTGCCTGCGTACCTTGACCCCCTCGTTGTAGCTGTCCACAGGGTTGAGGAGGGGCAGGTTGCCAAGGTGACAGGGGGCTCCAGGCCGGGGGGGCTTCTTCGGGGGGGCAGCAGTTAGTTCTAGAGAATAGAATGTTGAATTTATGATACAATGACCACTAATAATGACAAGAAAACTACTGTTCCACTTTGTTTGAATAAATATAGAAATGGAACAGCAAACTGCTTTTACTAGATGTCTACTTTCAATAGTGTCTCATGGTGTGAGTCGATGATGAATCTACTTTTACCACCGTCAATAGGATTAGGATTAATCTGCCTGTTAAGAATTAATATTGATGTGTTTTACTCTGGAGCCGTTATCTCACCTGGCTTTCCAACTGGCTGGTATATGTGTTGGCTCCCTCCCTGTGGATGAACAGAGACAGACAGACAGACAGACAGAGAGACAGACAGAGAGACAGACAGGTTAACTCAAGGCAGGCTGATAAATACTGGATCATTCTGTTTATACAACCAGTACTGGTGGGAAATCATGGACCTTCCTCAAAATGCCATCACATCATAGCCAGAATCTGTTATGATAATATAAATATCATCTTTCTCTCTTTTTATTCTTGTCACCGACTCCACATGTTTTTTAACTTTAATCCTGTTTCCAATAAAGCGTGTGCATGTCTGCGTGTGAAGTGTGTGTATGTGTATGTGCATGTCTGCGTGTGAAGTGTGTGTATGTGTATGTGCATGTCTGCGTGTGAAGTGTGTGTATGTGTATGTGCAT